>JAVSBS010005622.1:68604-87454 GCA_033124195.1 Coracias cyanogaster | reverse complement strand
TTTTCTATTTAATTGAAAAGCATACTTAGGTAATGGGAGTATCATGGAGGATACTTTTTTAATTTCTCCATCAATCTTGTAGTCTTTAAATGTAAAATTCTATGTCAGTTTTATCATAGACATTTTAAATTCAATATATTGGTGTCCTTGTTTGCACATGTTTATGTTGCTTTGTGTTCTATTAAGTAAAATGAAATACTTTCAAATATGTTATTTACAACGGTGTGGACTATATGATTTATGTACTGTATGTTCAGATGCCTTTCAGCTGACATTCTTAAAGTTTTCAGTGCTTAACACAACCGTAATGTAACTGTAAATCAAACTTTTTAATCATTCCTCATTAAATTCTTGGCCTGACAGAGCCTTCTTTGGTTTTGTTCTGTCAGAATCTCTTGTAATAGTTCATTTACGTTCCCCAGAATGTATATCCTCTGTGAATTTTGTATTCATATTAAAGGTGTTTGCAGTCAAACTTCCTTGACTTGTGATGGTTCAAAGTAGAACCCAGCTTCTGCAGTGAAGGCTTAGTCCTGGTTTTTTGAGTTGCTGGGAATTTCTGGTAAAGCAGTACTAGGTGGTAACACTGATGCTGTTTTATTTCAGGGTGATTTAATAGTGTGTGAAGTTCAATTTGAATGTAAACTGAAACAAATCAGTATATGTAATTTGTGACAAACTTTTAAAGGAAATTTCATTACAGTTACAACTCCTACAAAGCCATTGACTTCCACTGTCTGAACCTTGGCATGGGTATGGTATGGCGGTGCTAGAAAAGTTAGCTGCCTAACTGTACAGCTGAGCTGGGAGATGCGGACAGCAGCAGTACAGCAGGGATGAAGAATGGAAACCTGGCAACAACTGGAATATTAGCTTTCAGAAAGAACACTGGAGGAAAAGGATACATACAGAACGTGCACTGTTGGTTTCAATCTGATTCACGTGTCTCCTGCTGAGGACAGTCCTTGCCCAGAAGGAACCGATCTGTCAGAAGCACTTAAGAGTGAACTTGAATCTGAAATTGCCTTTTGCAGGAATGAGCTGTGTGGCGTTGCGTAACCCTCAAACCTTTTTGCAAACTGCTAGAGTCTCTTCACCTGAAAGAGAAGTTCAGACAAAAGAGGTGACTCGCTAAAATCGGTCTTTGTATTGTTTAATACTGGGAGAAGGACGAATTACTTCCATTTTGCTCATTGAAGCTCTTGTTCCAATTGATACCCTCAGTGAGGAGGCTGTGTTCAGCTGATCGATAGGATATTAAACTGATGGCCTCTTTGGAGTGCTTTCGTTGCCCCCATTCAAAAATGCGCTTATGAAATAACTCAAGCTTGTGTTTTATATTCAAAGTTAGCTCTTTAGACCTAGTCAGATCTAGAAACTTACTTCTAATGCAAAGTAATTATGGTTGTCAAGCTTTCTGATACTAACAAAAAAGCTCTATAAATGTCTTAAGGTTTTAGTGCTGACATTTATCTAGGTAGACAGTTGCCAGGATGGATTTTTGTTGTTGTTTGAAGAGGGGTCCATACCCACTTAGTAGAGTCTTGTTTGTGAAAGATTTCGTCTCAGTTACGAGTTATCACATTAGTGCTCCTAGTGTTGTGTGAGGCTTCTGATGAAGAATTTAAAGCAGTTAATGGCATTTCAGATACACTGTTGTAGCTGCTCTGCAGAAGAGAGACCCAGGGAGGTGTTTCATTTCTGAAACCATACTTTAAGTGACCACGTATCTGCTCTCCTGGCTTGTTTGAAACTTGTAGCTCCTCTTACTTTGTTTGTATGAATTCTACAAACAGCTCTTCTGCTCCAAAAATGCTCTGTGGCATACTTTGTGCTTTGTCAAGTCCTTACAAAGAACCTTGCTGGGTATAAAATGTATCTGTAATTATATTTGAAGAGAGGTCTATGCAAGTAGAGTACAGTAAAACACCAGTATCATTAAAGTAACAGCTTGATTTCAATCTTCTGTCAACCAGTTTTCTTAGCAACCTTATCTCTGTTCTGTCTCTGATCCAAAAAATGATCAAAGTAATATAAAAGGAAAGCTGAATGTTCCTGTTAGCTCTGTTCTGAGCTGAACAGGAGGCATGTTCAATTTGTATTTTCTATTTATCTGCTCTTGCTTTTTGTGGTGGTTTTACGAGAATAAGGCATTATAATTATTTAGCATTCCTCATCTGCAATTATCTTTAGGGTTGTTTGGGGGGGGTTGGGGTTTTTTTAGTCTAGTTATCTTTTCCATGTTGTGTGCTTGATGTAGTGGTTTTACTAGTCAGATTTTTTTTTTAAGTAGTCAATCTTCATATTTTGTGATTGCGCCCACCCCAGTTTAACCAACTATTGGCAGCTAAGGTGTCAAACTGAAAGTTTTGGGGTTTTTTTATGGGAAGATCCATGAAGGAGTTGACTGTTGCTTGGTTTATAATTTTCTTTGTTCTCCTTGTTGCTTGGCCTTGTTGGTAGCTCTTTGACATCTTTGTGTTCTCTCAGGTTGTTTTGGTGCTCAAGCTTGTGATGCATACAAAGCATGGTTCCATGTCTGTGACAGCAGTCCTGTTCACCTGGCTGCACTTATTTTCACTCAGGTCCACTCTCTTCATTTCTGTCAGTCTTATATAGAAACCAAGTGGCCAGGTAGTCAGGGTGTGCTTACGCATTTTTGTCATTGTGGCAATACTTTGAAGTGTTAAGGAAGTACCTTACCCGGTAGCATAGGAGTAGCAAGTAGGATGGCTTGTGCTTCCCTTGAAGAAGGGCATAAAATGATAGAGGAGCAGTGGAAAGGAGAAATGTGTTGCTGTTCCATCAGAGTCCCTGTACTGAAATGCAGAGAAGATGCCTTGCAGAGCAATGGCCTTGGATGTAAAAGCTTAATCTATGGGTTGCAAATCTGATTTCCTACAGCTGAGAGTGCTGGCACAAAAGCATTAATTTTTACGTGTTGGCTGCCCTTCTGAAAAAAAGAAGGGGGCAGGAGCAGCAACAATTCTATGCCATCCACTATTGGTAGTGTATGTCGGTTAAGCACTTGCCCTCAGCAAAATATATGTTCAACTTCTTATAACTGCTGTAGGTGAAAAAATATTTTTGAGTAGATGCACTCTGTCTCATCTTTTTATGAGAACTCATTTTAAAGATAATAGTTATTAGAAGAATGGAAATACTTGATATTCTAGGAGAAGCAGGAAAAGAAATCAAGAGTGTCTTTCCAGAGTTCCCTTATGCCGTTGGCTGATAGAACTTAGATGGGTTCCAGTGTGGCTGTATGATAACATTTCTTAAGTGCAGAGATCAGATATAGAACAGAGTAAACCTGAAACAAATTTTCAGTTCGTGTTTGCTCTGTTACTGATGTTTATGCCAGCATAAATCCATTGGTTCAACCAGGAAGAGTTTGGCTTTCAGTGATGTACTCCTAGTAAATGGTACTTAACAAGCCATGTCCTACTGTGCTAATTGAAAAAGTAATTATACACCTTGTTGCCTTTTAAAGAATACTAAAGACTGTAAATTCAAGTACTCTAGAGTTAAATAATGCCAAAAACTGGTGCTGCCTGTTCAGTCTTGATTTGCCTTTCTTACATATGTGTATGCATCATGCTAGTTTTATGTGATAGTGGTAATTAATTGCAGGGGTTTGTTTCGAGAGGTTGACTACTACAGTGCTTCATTTTGAAACCAAATAGAACCTGGTTTTGTGTGACTGGAGCGTCACAATTAGCTTTCTCTCCTGCTTTTGTCCAAACGCTGTAGAAAGGAGAGCTTGTGATGAAGATTTTGACACCTTTTGTTCGGGTGGTATAAATTGCTTTACTCCTGTTAGATCTATCCAGTCATTAAATTTGTGTTCAGCCTAAAGCATTAGAATCTCTTTGTGCTCTGAAGAAAAGCAGAGTTTGCAGAAGACTTTTTTTTCTCACAAGAAAAAAAAGGTAATGTCTTAAAAGTAGTAGTCATGTTGAAAACCAAGCATTTAATTAACTAGAAATCTTAAAAATATTAACAATAGGATTTGTTTTTGTGGTATACCAACCCATCTAAATGCTATCTGTTCTAGGGAGGTGCGTTTGTTGCTTGTTATAGGTGGGGCTGCTCAATCCACCTATTATTAAAGTTGCTTAATGCTTCCTACTGTAAAGACCTGTTTTCAGTCGTTGGTAACTCGGATTCATTTTAGCCATGTGGGCAAAATCTCTGCCTGCTGAGTGTTCACACTTTTAGGGGTAAAAGAATCAGCTAAAAACTTAATTTGCTAACATTGTGTTTTCGAAAAGTTCTGGGGAAAAATCTCACGGGGGTGAGGAAAAGTTGAGAGTTTAACTTTACATCTGGACTGGCTCCCAGGTCCTCTGCTGCCCTGTTCAGTTTGGGGTTTATTTTTTTTTAATACAATGCCATTATGCAAGTCTCTTGTTTGGCTTGGTCTTTCCGTCTTTTTGAGTGAACATTTGTGCTCATGGCTGGCAGCAAGGAGAACAAATCTCTTTCGTTCCAACACAAGCAGCTACAGTCCAAGCGGCAGCGCGCTTCCTCGCCAGTGACCTCAGGGGTGACCTGACACTCTCGAGGAATGTCCATGCTGGCTCAATGCTGAGCTTGTCCTCCCCAGCTGCCAGTAACCTTGCCAAGAGGAGATGTGTGGCCTGAGATTAGTTGCCATTTACTGCAGCTGAACTATTTTCACTTGGTGAGTTTTGAGCTTAAATGACCAGATTCTGACATCGCATTCCTTAAATTTTCCTTTTGCTCTAAGTTTTGTTTGTGTGTTTTGTTTTTTTTTTTAAATCAAGTGACTCAAATGGGCTGTCTTGCCAGACCAGTAGGTCAGATCTCTGGCCACAGAACTGTCAGGCTGGATGATGTAACCTCCAGGTCTACAGGCCTGGGCTGCAGGTGTGAGGCCAGAAGTGGCCACCTGGCCTCCCGCTCTTCCTGCGGTTCCCGCTTCCCCACCGCCGGGCAGGGCCAGCAGCGCAGGTTACGCGCTCGGGCCGAGATGTGCTTTCGTCCTCCTGCGCCTGCCCGCCCGCCCCTGGCCATGCCAACGTGTTCTTCTCTCTCGTGCTCAGCTCAGAAGCTCTAGTGGCTGGTTGTGCAAGGCTGGAGGTGATGTTTCTGATTCTGCCTCAGAACTGGCCTCCTGTAAACAGTGGTGTTGGAGCGTGTGCGCTGCGTTTCTTCAGTACAGCCATGACTATTAAGTTCTTCACCTTTACCCTTTTTGGGAAAACGGTTTTATTTTTGAGCTGGGGTTTAAATTCTTGGCAAAAGATTTTAGGACAACGTCGTTGTTCGCCGCATCACTTGCGGATGGTCCTTTGGCTTTCACCTACCCACCCTCTGAGCTGTTCCGTGCGCCATAACCCAGGGCCGTGATTACATCTCAGATTCGTCTGAAGTTCTCTCCCGCCGTCCCCTTTGGAGCCCACCTTCCCGCCGGGGCTCCGCCGGGGCGCTGGCGAGCGGGCGGGTCGGGCTGGGGTGAGGCTGTGGTGGGGAAGGGGGGAATGGGGGATGCTGCGCCCCGGGAACGGAGCGCGGCCGTGCCGTCCCTCTCGGCAGGGCGGCTGTGACTCCGGCGAGAGCCTGTCCTCGCTTAGCCCCACCTTTATCTGCTCCCCAGCAGCTCGCTCGCACCGGGGCCGCCCCGCCGCCCGCCGCGGCGGCAGCTCCCGGCGCCGGGGAGCGGGTCGCCCTTCTCCCGCACAGGCCGGCCAGGTACCGGCGGCTCCGGGGCGCTGCCGGGGGTCACCTGCCGCGGCCCCGCCCGCCATTTTGGAGCCGGGAAGCGTGCGGGGGCGACAGGGGTGACGGCGGCGCCCCGGAAAGGGAAGCGCTGGGCCGCGGAGGTGCCACTTGGCTTGTGAGGCGGTGGCGGCGGCGGCGGCGGCGGCGGCGGCGGCGGCAGCGGCAGGAGGGGGACGGGCATCGGTCCTACAGGTTCCCCGCGGCCCGCTTCGGGCCGATTCCCGCCCCTGCGCGGAGCCGCCTCGGCGGCCGCTGGTCTCCCTCCCCCTGCGGACAGCGGGGTACAGGGGACGGTCCCGCCGCCTTAGGTGAGGGCCGGGCCTGCCTGCCCCGAGGCAGGGCCGCTCTCTGTCCCCGGCCGCGCAGGTGTCTCCCTGCCCGCCCCCTGCAGCGGTGTCGGGCGGCCCCGGCGGGATAGCGGCTGCCGCCCTGGGCCCGGAGGGGCCGGGCAAGAGAGACATGGCTGAAAGCCTTTCTTGGGAGCTCGGTGTCTGCACGGGTTAGGGCGTGTGGGGCGAGGTGGAGAAGTTGCTGTTGAATTTCACTTTAAGGAACTGGACAGAAAGCAGCGAAATGGATGATTTCCGCTCCATCTGCCTCCTCTCTTTGGCCATGCTGGTGGCCTGCTATGTGGCAGGAATTATCCCCTTGGCAGTTAATTTTTCCGAGGTAAGACAGCTTCGCCAAACTGCTCGTTGGTTGCTAAGGGAGAAACTAGATGGAAAGATCTACCAGGAGGAGTTAGTGCCGTCCCTTTGCAAGTACGGCAGTGCTGTTAGATTTTTAAGGAAGCTATGAGTGTGTTATTAATTTTAATTCCAGATCACGTTGTAAAATTATACTTGTTCTACCAAGCCATTTAAAAGTGCCAGATTTGAGCCAAGTGTCTCAGCTATAGATGAAGCAAAGTCTCGGCATCTAGTGGAAGGACAAGATAGGGAGCTAGTGATGGTTATTCTTAGAAGCTTGTGTCAGTAATGACTGAAGTCAGAGATTAACTGTTATTATGTGTCTGTGGGCTACTCAAGCTAGGGCTTTCAAAAACAACTCTGAGAACGTTCTCAGAAAACTATCTTTTGGTTAACAATTTTGTTCAGAGCTCACGCTGCTGAAAATTAAATCTTAGCACAACTTCAGGTCATGTTACTGTCCTGTGTAACTCAAGGCATTCTTTTGGAAAAGTATCTTGGATGCAGAACGTGTTGTTAAAGAAGAGGGAGACTTTCATAGACTTGAGTGTCCAAGCAGTGCAGGAATTCAGAAGTAAATGTATTTGGATGTTTTTTAGAAATGATTCTTGAGGGGTGATGATTGTTATAGTCTCTGAAAGTCTCCTAATAGCTTCTGATGCCCGAGGGGTTTTTCTTTTTCTAAATTATGATTGTTGTATAGGGAGGTGTGGTATCGTGAGAGTTTAGTTGCTCTAAGGTAGTAAGAACTCTTTTATAAGAGGTTTCCCATTTCTGCTGGGAGCAGTGCCACTTTTGGAAAACAAAGTGCTGGACGATAGATGTGACTTGTTCTTCCGTTAAGTCACAAAGTTGTTTGCACCTGTCCTTCGGTCTCGTTACTGGGAGGCTTTGGGAGCAATACACCTGGACCGGCAGGCTGGCAGGAAAGGCTGTCATTTTGGTACCGGTACAATTCAGCTAAAGGGATTGAAGTATGATGATATATTCTGAAACCTTTACATAACCATTAGTGTAGTTCTCTTTTGCCAGTGCTTTGTCTGATGCTTTGATGGACTTTCCCCTATGTTTTTAGTGCTGTTGCCTCCACTGTCTTGCTCTTCAAAACTCACTTTTGCCCTGAAGCCTACAAAGGATTTTCTTGCAAATTGTCTGAGAACACTGCCTAGCATGCTAACGTTGTCTTTTAAAAATTTTATTTTGCTTTTCCCCATATGTGCTTGATAGTCACCTGTTGTCTCTGATTTTATATTCAGTATTGTTTGAAGGTAGAGCTCTTGATCTGTGTTTGTGTGGTTTATTTATATTTATATAGTTGAATCAGCAAGCTCCTAAACCTTTTGGGGCTCCCAACAGATGCAGGAGTACAGATCTGTTGAGGATCCCAAACCAGCACTCTGCATAAGCAGTGATCACGTACTTATTAGCCTTTTTGTGTGTGCAGTATTTTGCCATCGGTACACACATATGCAATCAAGTTTATGCTGGTATCTTAAACTCTCAGTTTTACACTTGATTTAAATTAGATGTTTTAAGGATCCACGTGCTGTGCTGGTTTTAAATAGTTGCAGAACCTCTCTGCAAATTATGTGGAAGTATTAGCTGATCTTGGAAGTGTCCAATTAGAAGTTAGAATTGGAGGTTTTTTTGACATGATTGCTTAGGGATTTGCAGCAAGGACAATTTCAAACTTCTGTGGTTTGCAAAAAGTTTTGCAATTTACTTAGTGAGGAAAAAATGCCTCCTCCCACTGGCCACTTGTACTGGTTAAGTAGAAAACAAAAATGAATGCTTTACATTATATACCCCGAATGCAGACAACAATACAGTTACTCATTAGTGTTAATACATTCCTTCAGATGTGTTTTTTGCCGTGGAACTGATTGGCTATATTCTGGTTTCATGCTGGGTTCTGTTCTTTTAATTAGATTTGGATATTCTTGAAAGTATGAAACTCCAGCAAAGCCAGGTCTGACTGAACATTGGTAGAGAAAAGGTCCAAGCTGAACAGAGCTTCAATTTTTTTTCTGTATGCGGATGTACCCTTTCAGATTAATCCTAATCTACACTGCTATCTTGGGCTAACTTTGGGCTGGAAACAGCACTACTATGCTGGTTCTTGAGGCTCTCTCTTAAGATGCACTCTAAATGCAAAATATTTTAAAAAATGGAATTCTAGCAGTTTGGATGTTTTGCTGCTGTACCAGAGGCAGGCAGGGCTGGGACTGCTTGCTGCTGAAAACAGGTTTGAGTTTGTGATAGTTCTAAGTGTTTCAATGCTGCGCAGATTTAAATCAAATAATGGAGCAGTGGAGCAACTTGCTAATTTGAGGAATCTTAAGATTTTTTTTTTTAGCACTATATACTGTGTGTTTCTTGGATTTAACAAGAGACGCACAAGTGGTTTTGTAACTGAAACAGATTTCTTGGATAAAACTAGATGAATTTTGCATGTCTGCGTGGGCTGCAATTAATAGTTTGCTGTGTTCACTGTGTCTAAGTATTTTGGTACTGGAAAGGAGATGGAGACTTCTCTTGAAGTAGTAACTTGTTAGTGTGTAGTATTTTCATGGATCTTTATAATTCCTAAGTGTCCAAATGAAAGCAAGCAGTACTCTGTGTTTGCAGTTGTAATAAAACAGTATTACTTCTGACACTTTCTCCCTGTGTTTATGTATGTAAAAGCTTATACTACTGGAAGGCTTATAAATGGTTGTAGAAATAATAACTGCTGTTCTGCATTTATGTATCTCCTAATCAGATTAAAAAGACAAAAAAAGACTGACATGAAATGTATATTAGCATCATTGTCAGTTTGGTGCTGTTCCCTCACTCAAACTCTGATTTGAGTAAGCCTTTTTCAATTACTGTCACTCTGGTTTTGGAGCTACTGGGGGGATTCAGTCTCTTCTGCCGTGCTTTGTAGCTGCCTGACATTCTGCAGGTGCTGTGAGATCGTAGTTCTAAAACCTGGCACCAGATTATTATTTTTTTTTTTTAATACATGGAACACATCAGATCTTTCAAGTACAAAAAAAAAAAGTATTCTGCTATTAAATTACTTTGTAATGCACAGGGTGAATTAGACCCCAATAATCATTAGTGCCAAACATGGCAGTTCTTGCTGTCTTCAAGTATGTTTCGTGTCTTGTCTGGTGTTAACAGTCAAATGATATCTTTAACTTTCATTTCCTACTTCAGCTGATTGCATTGGACAATGGTTATGTTCACTTTTCAGAAGGTTCATTTTTAGAAATATAGGTCTATGTAATCAGGGCTCCTGAATAAAAATCAGCAAGAGGTTGATGATGTTCATGAAGAAGAGTTAAAAAAGCATTTTCCTTCTTAAAGATGATACTTTTTTTGTACTTGCTTGCAGGAGAGATTGAAGTTGGTGACTGTCCTGGGTGCTGGGCTGCTGTGCGGAACTGCCTTGGCTGTCATTGTGCCAGAAGGAGTACACGCACTTTATGAAGACATTTTGGAGGGTAAGAACCAAACCCAGAGACCCTTGATCAAGATAACTTAGGTTGTGGTATTATGATATACTGGGGCTTGCTTCTAGGGCTTTTAACATGAGATTGGTGCAAGGGTTTCACAGCAGCATGACACAAAGCCAGCACAGAATCAGAAAACTGCCAGAGGCGTGTTATGCACGTTTCTGGTGATTTGACGGAGGAGTGTGATCAGGCTGGGGATCGATGATGACTCTTGCTGAGTCATTTGCGGGTCCAGGTACTGTACTGTGCGTGGGACCGCAGCCTGTTGGGCATCCGTAGTGTTTCTTACTCTGGGGAGTTAAAGTTTAACTTTCACTGGAACATCAAGGGAGGACGCCTTTGGCAGAGAAGGGAATTGTGAACTATTTGCTGTTGCTTTCTGTCGTTTAAATTGCTTCTCGTTAAAGCAATCGCAGGAAGTGTTTTATAGAGATATGTGTATGTACTTGGCCCTGGTAAGAATTTATTCCTTGAAGCCAAAGAGCATCTTGGAATTAAGTTATCTTGATGTACTTGTCTGAAAGTGATGGTTATATGGGGCTAATTCACAGAGCAGGAGGCATTTCTTTCTGGGGTGGTGGTGTCCATTAACTCTACATATGTGTGCATGGTTTCAAATTCAAGCATCCGGTTCTAGTCTGTTGTCACCAGTCTTCAAAACCTCATAACCTCTAATGAATAGCTCAAAGCTAACAGCAATTGTGTCTTGTAGGGACGTGAGTGTGGAGCATATCTTATACCCAGAAGTCTTAGTAAAGACCTCAATTGGAGGTTAAGACATTATTTTAAGTAGTCAGGGCTCATTACCTCTGTTTGGAGTGCACTTAAGGTCTTGCTTTAGCTTGGAGTCTTGTAATATTATTACATGTGTGAGATTTTTCCAATATGCTCCGAATCAGAAATTTGTCTGAAGGTAAAGAGCAACAATTTAGTGGTCATAGGAGAAAGGACTATAAAGTTGAGGCTGTAGAGAACTTCACAAGCATCTGATGTACCGATGTTGCTAATCTGGGATTGAGAGATAATTGTAATACTCTGCTTTTCTTGTACAACCGTTTTATTTCATGTTTTCACACTGTTTAAAATTTCTTTTGAGTATTATGTTTTAATTTTTTCTGTTTTCCTTTCCACTAAATCTATGTTGTTTTGCTTAGATTTAAAGTAAACAGAAGATAATATGTAAAATCATCCTTTATCAAGAAGTGAAAGAGCCTCTGATTATGCTTTTATACCATATTGTAATTTGTGCGCTCTAATGTAGTATCTCTCTAATGAGCTGTAGTTGTGGGTTTGATCTCTATTGAATTTAAATTGTAAATAGACTAATTTTTTCTTATAATGATATGGCTAGCAGTAAATACAATTGCTGTGAATATATGCTGGTTTGTTTTTTTTATTAAGTGGGACATGTTGTTTGGTTTTGAAATCTACAGCCTGCTGGTTTGAGTTATATGCTCTATAACTTAAAGCTTAGTCTGTGGAGAAAAAAAGGCTCTTCCCTCACTGCAGTAGTAATACCAGAATTATTTACTTAGGAAAAAAGAATTTTTCTGTGAATGAATTCAGACTCAATTCCTAACGCACAATATGGTGTCTAAAGCCAGTCTGTCCATAAAGATACTTATTTTTCATTGCAAAGAGGCAAAACTGAGTATTATAGATTTAGCTACAAGAAATGTTTCTAATATTTTTCTTACAAAACTAGATTAGTCAAAGTGAAGCTTGAGAACAGCTTTCAGAGCCTTTTGTTTGTTTGTTTCAAATTCACTCATGTACATAATCAAACCTAGACAGGTGCCTTAGGGAGTATTGAGGTATATTCATATAGCTGGGGAAAGAGAGAGGGGGGTCTTTGTTTTCCTGGTTCCAAGCGTAATTTAACTCTGGAACTGGTTATTTGTTATCAAACCAGGTGTTTATCATTGATGCAAAAGTAATTTACTATCACTTCTGTGTTATCCTGCAGGCCACAGCATAAATAACTTCTGATTTTTTTAACCTTGTACGGTGAAAGCAAATAGCATATCGTGATTCCGGTTATTATTCGATCATAAGCGTGTGTACGTGTGTATTGAACTCTGGTTTGAGTATTACCAGCGCACAAAATTCCTTTGGCAACTTCAGTCCTTTGTTTTACCCGGTAAAACAGCGTAACTGCTGTCAGAAAGATTGCCCTGCATTAACCGCTATGTTTTACGTCTTCAAATGATCTGAAGCAAAGTTAACATTAATAGAGATGGCAACGATCTTGTGCAGGCTAAAGCTATTTTATTGATCCATCTTGTTGGGCAAAGATGTGTTTGTGAGATCGGTCAAGGGCTACCAAAGATGTTCTAATGGGTGTTGTCTGTAGTGTCAAGGTTTAGGTTCAGTCCACCCCTCCAAATGGGAGGGGAAGAGAATGAGAGAGAGAGGCTTCCAGTTTAGAAAACTAAAGCAGCTTTAATGAAGATACTAATAATAAAATTGAATATATGCAAATATGTACAAGACCAGTATTGAACCCAGCCTCCCCATGATGGCAATTACGTCACCATCGCCACCAAGGCTGTAGCAGGCACGGGCAAAGTCCCAGACCAGGTTCAGCAGGAGATGGGAACTGGGTTCAGGAGCTGAGTTCAGGAACACATGAATCAGGATCAAAGGCATAAGATGGTCTGAGAAGGGAAGGCAAGTGGAAGGGCCAACGAGAAGGAAAAAGGGCAAAAAGCGCGAAATGCCAAAAAGGCAAAAAACCTTAAAAAAGGGGCAAAGGGGCCAAAAAGCCTAAAAAACAAAAACAAAAAAAAGGGCTAAAGGCCAAAAAGGCAAAAAGCCTGAAAAGGGCTTGAGACCCTCGTGATCCCTCAGCTTTATACTGAATATGACGTATATGGGATGGAGTACCTCGCTGGTCAGTTTAGAGTCACCTGTCCTGGCCACTCCTCCCCGCAGGTGCGGCCTTTCCCTTTCTGCACCCCCTGATGTGGTACACAAGAGTTAGCAGTGACCTTGGTCTGCACACCAACCCTTGGTAGTAACTCCAAACATCAAGCATTGTCTCTGCTAGAAGCAGACACTGTCTGCAAAAACATGCCGTCAACTTCAGAAAGTGTGGTTAGTTAGAAGAGACTCAGCTGAAAAGTAAAAACCACTGAACAGAATTGGTTTGGTTCTAAGTCAAGCCTTGTGCCAACATTTTGTATGTACAGTTACGTCTCATCCAAGATGATATATGAATAGTCCAGCAAGAAGATGACTTGCTAGAGTAAGTCAAGTGTTTGCTGTTAACGTCTAAAACTAAAAGAGTAGTTGCCAACCAAAAGACCTTCTCAAAATGGCAAGTTTTACTTTTGTTGCGTAAGTTGCAGATGTTGGGAAAGCCTTAATGTATTTGGGGCTCCATTTTGTTTGTTGCTGTTCCCTTTCTTTATAAGGTTAGGTGCATGAAAGTTGCACTGCCACCCACTAAAAAAAAAAAATAGAGAGAGAGAGAGAGAGAGAGTGAACTTTAAAAATGCAAAGTTGAAACAAGAGCGAGATTGTGTTGAACTGTAATTATTATAATTAATTCAGACGTGAATATCCTTACTTTGATTCAAGCAGAACAAATCAGCTGCTCTGAAGTAAAAATGCTTTCCAGTGTTGAATGATAACTGCTCCAAAAGCCTTGTCTTTTCTCAGAGAAAGCATTGCTTGCTGTTAGACTGATGAAACAACCTAGTTAATACCCTAGATTTCTTTTTAAGTGCTGTACACTAGTCCTGTTAGTCCTCTTACCCTTAAATGTGATAAAAATGAAACTAAAATCACTAGCATTGTTTCTAGTAAGGATTTTAAGAATTTTTTCTAGAAACGTTGTGCTTAATCAGTATTGTTCTATACAGTATTGTCATCAAAGCCTTGCTTTGAAAGCCTTTGAAATAACAAGAAATGCAAAGTGAAACCAAGTGCATGTGATTGTTTCAAGCCAGGTTGGAAGAAGAGTTTTTTAGAAAAGAGAGTTCAGCTGATGGACAAGGTCAGGTAGACCATTCCAAACTTAAGGAAGAATTAAAAGGGATAGACAGGAATAAGTGTTTAATATGTAAGGCTCTGTCATCTTTGCACCCTCCCATCAGATATTTATCTACAGCGATAAGATTCCCCCCGAGACTTCTCTTCTCCAGGTTGAACAGTCCCAGCTCTCTCAGACTTTTCTCAGGAGAGATGTGCCAGTCCTGTAGTCATTTTTCCGCCTATCTACTGTGTCAATGTCCCTCATGTACTAGGGAGTCTAGAACTGGACCCAGCACTCCAGGTGTGGCCTCTCCAGTGCTGAGTAAAGTGCAAGGATCACCTTCATCAACCTGTTGGCAACACTCCTAGTGCACGTCAGGTCTTGATGAGCATTTTTTTCTTTTTTCTTCTCCAGAGGACATGCTGCTGGCTTGTGGCAGACTGTGTCCACAAGGACACACTCCTTTTCTGCAGAGGTGCTTTGTTGGCCCCCGGCATGTACCTGGGGCTCAACAAAACCCCAAACCTGGGGTTATTCCTCCACAGGTTCAGATCTTAAAATCAGGTCAGCTCTTAAGAGAAAAAAAGAGTTGCTGATTAAGCATTTGAACACAAGAGAGTCCTCTTCATGTTCATAGTTTATATTATAGTGCTAACTGTTGCTTTATGAGGGAGTAGAAATTAATACATCATCTGCTTCCTTATATTAGACACTGATGCATGTGTTCTCTAGGGCGCTGGAGCTTTGCAAATGGGTTCGCTATTTTATCTTATTAAAAAAATGAATTTCTCTTGAGTTCTCAAGTAATCAGGGAGGTTGTTTGTGTAACTAAGCATAGGGGAAGGATGGGAGACTTTACAAAAGTAATTACAGTTGGAGATTGTGATACCATCATTGGGTCTAGCAGAGAGGCATAGAAGAATAAACGTTTTCTTTGTGGAATAAAGAGATTTACGAATATTAATTGAACCTGCCAAATGCGGTTGTAAGCATTGGCCCTGTTCTGGAATGGGATGCCACTGTACTCAATGGTAGGTAGTCGAGGGCTTTGGAGTATGGCGTGTAACTCAAACATCTGATTTAGCTTGGGATATCAGATGTGGAAGTAGATTTACTGTGTCTATTCTCCAATTGGAAGCATTTTAGTACGTACTGTGTGTATAATACTGAGGAGCATTAAGTGCCTCTTCTGCATCACCCAAAGGGCTTTCTAGCCTGATGGCTTGTCTTTGCCAGGGGCTATAAGGGGAAATATAAAAAAAGAAAGAATATACGACTCAGGTGAGCACAGAGTCTGAAACCAAGAGGTCAGAGCTTTGCTGCGCTCTGTGGTAGTTGGGAACTTAATTAAAAATTCCATTTTCCCGATCTTTGCTTGTATGCTTCTAACAGTGTGTTTCTGTATGCTGTTGGCAGAAGAGGCTTAGACTTGATTCTTTGCTTACATCAACCTGGAAACAGTATCTTGAATTTTGCTAAAAAGTAGCTTTATTAAATCTTTCACATGAATGTACTAAGGCAACTCTTGCCAGTCTTTGCCAGCGTCCGACTTCCAAGGGATTTCCAAATGATCCACGGAAGTTGCAGTTCTTTTTAGCTGACTTGGAAAGACATTTTATAGTAGTGGGCGGTTTCCCACACTGGCCAATGCCCTAAAGCTGTGCACTTCTGGATGTTGTTTGCCCTGTGTGTCAGGAGGGGTTAGCAGGAGCAGTTGTTTCCTGTGGTCATGAGCAAGGTTGGGAGGATCTATCTTGGGAGCTGCTAGGCCAGAAGTTACTGGAAATGGTAAAAGCATGTGCCAGAAAAACCTTCTCCATTAAGCCTCTGTAAACTCAGTGAGACTGATGCAATTTCTGTTGAAATGGGTGGGAATTTTGTGTGTGGTGGGTGCTTATGATAAAGGTCACACATGCTGGGCAAATGGCAACCTGTAAAAGTTGGTGCAGTTACATAACATCTCTGCTTTCAAAACTCTTTATAGGTAGAGACATTCATCACTGTTACTAACCTATGAAATATTTGAACATGTTTTTAAAGTATGAATTGTACACCAAATAAAGCATTTTATACCATGGAAACTTAAGTAAAAACCTGTCCAGACATCTTTTTTTCTTCTCTTAGAGTCATTTAGAGCTCACCTAATTTCAAGGTAGCTCAGTGAGACAAAGTAAGTGTCTTGTGGGGCGGGATGGAATTAAAGCTTGTGTAGGGAAAGGAAACAACCACACAACATTGAAGCTTGTTCAGTGGGCTTGGACTCTGGGTTTCCAGGGTGGTCCTGACACTTGTAGGACAGTCTGCTGACTTAACTGTTGTTCTGGTGGAGTGTATCAATGCTAACTTGTTTAACTAGACTGATGCTTTGAGATGTAAAGTTAATCTTCCTAAATATTGCATTAGATCTCTTAGTGGATGGGACCTATTTTATCTCCTTATCCTGTGTTTTCTCACTTAAATGAAGGTTATGACTTAACTGCTCAACAGTATCTCTGAATACTGACAAAATTGCCAACTTCAGTTATAAACCAATTATTCAGCAATTTTATCAATCAATTTATATTTAAAATGCATCATTTAAAGTAGCCTGGCATATCAAGTATTAATGCTTTCTTTGCTTTTCCACGCTGAAGATGTATGAGGAGAGACCAGCCAGGCGAATGTGTGCTTCCCTAAGAAAATGGTCTAAGAAAGACCTTAAGTAAGGACTTTTCTGTATTGCTCACAAAAGCACGAGGAACATTTTGGACAAGAAAGGGGGAAAGTAACCATGCAGTGTGCAGTCCCATCTCCTAATGTATTTGCTTGCCTGCCGCAGGGAAGCATCACCCAGCAAGTGAGATGCAGCATGTGATCGAGTCTGAGAAGGTAGCGGAAATCCCGGTTGTACACGAGTATGGCCACGACCATTCCAGGTTGCATGCCTACATCGGTGTGTCCCTTGTCCTCGGCTTTGTCTTCATGCTCTTGGTGGATCAGATAGGCAGCTCTCATGTGCACTCTACAGATGGTAAGTACAGATTCACTTCACTTAGACTTGCTAATCATTCTTGTTTAGCCGGTTACAATTCCTTTTGAATGCTACTGCGATTTAACTTGACTGCTTATGTCCAGAGTTTCAGTAGGTGCTTTACAAACATAAAGCAAGGTCTGTGTGAGATATTTGCGCTGGAAATCTGTCCTGGAATTCAGCATAAATTGAGAGCTTGCTTTGCTAATGTGCAATAACTGTACGAGCACATATAGCGTGGGAGTGGAGGGTGATTTGACACTTGAGTTATTGTCTGGTTTACAGTATCACCCATAGGGGGTTTCTTTGGCTTTCCAGAAAACTTCAGGTTAGACTTACCATTGTTTGTTTTTCCAACTTAATTGTAGTATATGTAGGTAAAATTTGCAAAGAACTAAGTTATCTTAAGTAAGACTACAGAAATTACTAGAGGTAAGCTCCAGTCCTTTACTGTAGCTGCACAGCTGGACTCCCACACTAGTCTAGAGCCTCACTTATCCCAAAATACTCCCTGCTTAGTCCAAAGATTTCTCAACTTCATTGCAAGACTCTAAAAATACCTGCAGTTGCCTTTGTTTCCTGCCTGTGCCTTCACGCTCGGACTGTGCCTTGAAATGTATCTGCAAAGGTATTTTATGGCCTTTGGCTGCTCATTTTCTCCCACATCATCTCCTCCGATGGTGGAATTCAGCCCTGAAGAATTAAGGAATAGATCTTGAAGGAAAAGTAAAATACACACATAAAGGAGAGGGAGATGTTTTGGTTGGATCCTTGGCAGTTCACAGTGCAGCTGCACAAATGCTTGTGTGGGGTTGGTGTGGTAGGACAGATGGGATGCAAGTGCTGGGGTTGTCACCTTTGCGTTCCTGGAGAAGCGTGAATGCAGCCACAGCTCGCTGATTTTCAGAGCTTTTCAAAGGAAACGGTGGCAGTGAGGATGACAAGGGCGTACAGGTGAGCAACTGCCTGGAGAATCCTTGGTTTGTACAGGTTATGACCCTGTCCTCTGTCTGATCAGAGCAAATATGAGGAGAAGATTAGTGTGTATCTTTAATACAGATCACAGCCATAAAGCAGGATATTAAGTAAAGTTTTATCTAGTCTGTACCTCTGTCACAGGAAATGTAGTGGTGTTTATTAATGTTTTTTTAAAGCTACTGAAGAATAACACTTTTCTTACTTGAACCAATGTCTGGTAGTTTTTATCTCCCAAGTGACTAGATTTTTCTGTGTCTAAATAGAAAAATTCTGTAGATCAGAATGGAGGCAGGAAATAGAATGTGACTTTTTCTTTGAGTGTGTTTAGATCTGGTCAATTCAGAAGAAATAATGGGCTACATGGGAAAAAATCATCCTGACTCTTGAAGCAGCTCTGGATTCTGGGGATGCAAAACTAACTTTTCCTCCCCGTGGTTGTGCAGAACTTGAAACATTTGGTTTCAGGAGGTTAAGAGGAACAGCTGCTTCTGGCTGTTCTAGTGATCCTGTAAACTGCAAAGAATTGTTGATGGTTCTGTAACTTGTTTGTTGGTAGAACTTCAAGTGATTCAAAGGTGTTGGGTAACAGACTATTTTACAGTAAATGTAATGCAGAAATACAAAAGCTGGTAGTTTTGAATGTAACTGTCTAAGCAGCTGATAGAGACCTGTGCAATGATACTGAACAATTTTTCTTCCAGCATAATGTATGTATTTGTTCTCTTTATCCTGACTCCTCATAACCATTTCAGATCCAGAAGCTGCAAGATCAGGCAACTCCAAAATCACCACAACACTGGGGCTAGTAGTCCATGCTGCAGGTAATGTGAGACCTGTTGTTAGCACTTGACAAGGACTTTCCTTACAGTGTGGCTGATCTTTAGGTGTAATAGATTTTTTTGAAGGTGACTTTTTATGGGGGGGGGGGGGGGGGGAACCCGGGCCG
>JAVSBS010005622.1:50968-67434 GCA_033124195.1 Coracias cyanogaster | reverse complement strand
CGATCTGAGGTGATTCTCCCCATTTACTCTGCTCTTGTGAGAATACACCTCAAATACTGCGTCCAGTTCTGGTGTCCCCACCATAAAAGGGACATAGATCTGTCGGAACGAGTCCAGAGGAGGGCCACAAAGATGATCCAGGGGCTGGAGCATCTCTGCTCTGAGGATAGACTGAAGCCACTGGGATTGTTCACCCTGGAGAAGAGAAAACTCTGGGGGGGCCTTATAACTGTCTTCCAATACCCAAAGGGAACCTACAGGAAAGCTGGAGAGGGACTTTTCACAAGGGTGTCCAGTGACAGGACAAGGGGAAATAGTTTGAAATTAAAGGAGAGTACGTTTAGACTAGATCTTAGGAAGAAGTTCTTCAGTATGAGGGTGGCAAGACTCTGGAATATGTTGCCCGGAGAGGCTGTGGATGCCCCTTCCCTGGAGGTGTTCAAGGCCAGGTTGGATGAGGCCTTGAGCAACTTAGTCTGAGAGGTGTCCCTGCCCATGGCAGGGAGGTTGGATTAGATGATTTCTAGAGTCTCTTCCAACTTAAGCCATTCTATGGTTGTTGCATCTTGCTGTGAAGCTTAGTTTATGGGTATTGCCAAGTGAAACTTGCTTTTATTATTCTGAATGTTCAAAATAACTTCTGAAATTGTACAATTTTAGAAGAGGAAAATTTATCCTATGAAATATTATCAAGAAATACTTGGTATTGAAAGAGAAATTTGTTTCTTCTGGTGTGTTCATCATGATGGATGCTTTTGTCTTAGGTTTTTTCCTTCACTCATGGTTTCCTCCTAAATAAAAGATTCTGTGTATAAAAAAAAAACACCAAACAAATGCTCAATATATTTTTTATTTTTATCTTATCACAAAAAATGTCAGGGTGCACTGATATTGTCTTTATGCAAGCAAAAATATAGTAAATTCCATGAATAGTAGGAGCAGCTGTGCCTTGTGGATAAGAAACTGGGTGCCTGTAGAGGGAGAAGGAGAAAGTACCTGTTTGCTTCCCACTGGGAACAGAAACTGAATCATAAACTAATCAAAAGTGCTCTGAAGTCTTTGTTCATGTGGAGGCTGACAGATATATCTCTCTTTGGGAATTTTTTCCACCTCTGTGTTAATTGTAGAATTTTTCTGCTGTAGATAAAGAAACTGTCCATCTAAGGATGGATAGTAGGTAGTATCAGGACAAAAAAAAACCAAACCATACATTAATGGAGATTTAGGGATTATAGCAATGACTCAAGTCAGAATGAACATTTTAATATTTATGACCACAAAAATGTGTACTCTGATAGCCAGAGCGTGAGTTTTGAATAGGTACTGTTATTAAGGTAGGGCAGTTGCAGAATTCTGTTGATTTGTGTTAACTGCAACATACTTAGTGCTTTCTCGGAATTTCTTCCAGTTCAGTGTAGTAAGTTGTATTTCGACTTTCAGATTTCAGGGGGACTTTAGAAGGTATTGTATTACCAGTGAATGTTGGTTTTTTGCAGGCACCAGCTGCCTTTGGCCTGGTTTCCTTCCTGATGCACGCTGGGCTGGAACGGAATCGAATTAGAAAACACTTGCTGGTGTTTGCATTAGCAGCACCTGTTATGTCGATGGTGACATACTTGGGGCTAAGCAAGGTAGGTCTATAATTTTGTTCTACCCAGAAATGTGACCTAGGGGCGGCTTTTCAGGAAAAGAATATTGTACAAGTTTCACAGAATGTAATTCCAAACTTCTTGAAAAATGCAGCAGAATGGAGATTAAAAAAAAAAAAAAAGAAAAGAAAAAGATAGCAATATGAATGTGGGGGAGCGAACCAAAACTATGCTTTTTATCGGAACCAGTGACATAACTTCCCTACAGAATTTTGTATAGCTTTTTTTAGAGGACTGATTTCTGTCTTTCTCCTTTCTGCCGCTCCCTGCTGAGAACAATTTACTCATATCCCAGATTTTATCTGATGACTATATAACTGAGCAATGTTCAGTGTTGCCACATGCATTTTTATGTTAATATGCAGGTAGAAAATAATCTTTGCTCGTTTCTCCCACCATCCCAGAATTGATCTTATATATTCCAAGTCTTTTTCACGCTGTGTCAGAAGTTCCCCAGGTAGAACAGCCTTTTTGCCTCTCATGCTCCTTAAAGTATAGTCTTGTTTTGGCTCTGTACAAAAAATACCCTGTGAAATGGGCCACCACACATGAATTTATCACCTCTGTCCAAATTAAATGTTTCTGCCTCTCCAGAGTTATTTCCTATGACACTCCTGTATTTCTAACTGCTGTGGTGCATGCTGGTGACACTATGGGGTTGTGTTGTAAATAATCTAACATGTGACCTCATGAAACTCAAGGCACGAGAGGAAAGGTTAAGCAAATCGTCTGGGCTAATCCCCTTGCTTGCTGGAAAGGAGTTACCTTTGATATTGCAGTGCAGGAGGCAGCAGAAAGGGTTGGGTTTGTAAATGGAAATGAGAATGCTGTTTGGGCGTTCTTTTGATATAGGCTCGAAAGGAGTTGGGTCTGCGTCTGTGCTTCAAGGAAGAACAGGGAATTGATAAGGCACAAGGGATGTCACAATGGTTGTATAATTCCAGAGCAGATGATGTATCTCTGCTCTTTGGAAAAATAACCTGAGAGTACAGAAGTACGTCGCGCTTTAGTTGGAACTTGTTCAAGAAGCATTTTGGAACTGGTAGGAGTGGGTTTGCATTTCCTTACGTTTAGTGATGTGTAGCATGAACTTAATCCTAGTATGAATGTGAAAAGGTGCTCAGTTTTGATCCAGAAGATGCATTTCTTCATGAAGTTTGTGCGGAAATTCTGGAAAAATTTGGGGTATTTACTTGTACATACAAATGGAATACTGAATGAGTGATGATTTGAGACTTAAATCTAGCAAATCTTGCTCTAACCAGCATGGCACCAGATATTTAAAGGCTAGCATCTTACTTGAGGTTTTTGTTTGGAATAAGAAAAAAAAAGTCAGTCTTGAGTGTCCTTGGTAAAATTTGTGGCTTTGCAATCGGATCTTTTTTTTTAGGCACATTTTGACATTTTATTTGTTGCTGTGAGATGGTCAAACAAGGTGCTTCTGCCCAAACTGACATTTTTCTTCCATAAAGCTTCCTAGAAGCCTGAAGTGAACTAACTAGGATGAGAGGTGTCTTTCTGCCTCCTGCATCAACTTTAGAATGCCAGTTGCTACATGTAAGGTGCAAGACACAAACCAACACATTAAACCATTGCCATTGTAAGAGAATGAGAGTTGACAGAAATCCTGCTGTGTTTGGACACTTACAGAATACTTTTATTGCTGATTGAAGAAGTTCTGCTTATCCTTGTTTTTTCCCTTTTTCTGTTTTTCTTTCCATTTCAGAGCAGCAAAGAAGCCCTTTCAGAAGTCAATGCCACCGGAGTTGCTATGCTGTTTTCTGCTGGGACTTTTCTTTACGTTGCCACAGTTCATGTCCTCCCAGAAGTAGGAGGAATTGCTCATAGCCACAAACCCGAATCAACTGGAGGAAAAGGACTCAGTCGTCTGGAGGTGGCAGCCCTAGTATTAGGATGCCTTATTCCTCTAGTTTTGTCCATTGGACACCATCACTAAACGCTCAAATTTTAGCGTTCTACTCCTCAATCTGATATGAGCAGTAAATGTCAGCTGCTCCCTTTATCATTGTCTCTTAGCATCATCCATCCCATCCACTTTATGGAGTTCAGAAGGAACCTTGATTGCAAAATGAGGAATACTGGGCAAGTTTTTAGTGTAGCAAAATGTACTTTGGCAGCCGGATGTAAATTCTGTGTAACTTTCTTTTCTGAAGACATTTGTTGTTTGTTACTTCTGGCCCTATTCTCAGGGAAGATGGAATTTGGAGTTTAAGAAAGATGAACGGGGAAGAACATAGCAACTCATCACAAAGTTGCGATCACCAAAGTATCCTGCAATCCAGCTTTCGCAGCTGAGAGCAAAAACAAAGGATGGCTGCCTTGTGAGAGGCTGAAGTCTTACTGATGAAGAAGGGGGCTCTCCCCCACCAGTTCTGTGTTGTCTTGACTGGTCCTCGTGATGTTTGTCACTAATTGTATCGGAAAAATGGGCTACACTTGGAACTCTGGACAGCACTGCTATTGTCACAGAAGTGTCACTGATGGGAAAGATATGATGTAGACAAAGTATAGCATTAGAGTAGGAAATCAGCTGGTTAAGAAAGTGCAAATGAATTTTGGAGTGTATTCCATTATTTAAGACAAACGGATAGGAGCAAGGAGAATAGTGTTTTGATTGTTTATGCAGTTGTTAATACATTTTTAAAAGGCAGTATTTCCTGGGACATGGTTTTCTGCCAAGTCAGTAAAGTGCAGGCACCAAAAACGTTACCAGGAATTAGGTGTTGGGTTCTGTGATTGCACTACTGCTGCTATCAAGAGATACAGCCACAGAGTGCCCTTTGAAACTGAGCTGTGCTGGCTCTGAGTAGAAGAAATCTGGTGGATACAGCTGTTGAGAGACCAGAGAACTTCACTAGCTCCTTGTCAAAAGTCTGAACTGAAATCAGTGGGACGACATGTGACTTTTCATTAAATAAAAGGCTAACAAAATGTTTCGTTAAATATTTATGCCGCAGATAGAGTTTCTAAAGCAGTTCTGAACAAAATAACCCAACAAACAAAAACCCAAACTGATGCTTCCCAGGGGACCTGGTAGGCATTTTGCTTTTCTTTTGGAAATGTGCATTCACCTCTTAAGCATTAGTTTTGGTGAATCTGCTGGAGGCCGTTGCCAACTGCTGATGCCTCTCACTGCCGAAGAGTAAGAAAAGATCTCTCCTTTCTCAAGGCACAGCATTCTCTTGTCAGGCACCGTTTCTCTTATGCAAAATCTACTACACTCTAATACGATAGCGCATTGAAAAGTCAGGAATGCTTGAAGTGCATAGGCTCAACATCAAATTCTTTCTTTAGGGGAAAACTTTTTAATGCCGTACCTTTTTTAAGCTCTACTCTGTCCGCACTTTTTAAAGTTAGCATTGCCAAATATATTTTTCTTTTGATTGTTTTTTTGTTGTTGTTGTTTGTAATGGATTTTCAAGGCTTGAAATATCTTCTTAACTGAAGCGCTTCTTGTTTCCGTTTGAATACGTGTCTGTTTCTCATGTGTGTGTTACTTATCCTACACAGGCCGTTGTGCTTCTTACGTCCTTTACATTTTTGTCTTTGTTCTGTTTGTCTACTGGTTCACTAATGGGTATGGCCTGGCTTTGTCTGTTGGCTTTGTAACAGCACAGGTATATCCCAGGATTGAACATAGTACTGATCCCCAGGAGCGCTTGTTCATTTGTGCATTTTAACGTATAAAATCAATGCAAAATTATTAGAAATCATCTTTTTCTACAAGACAGTATTCTCAGATAGATTTAGTGTATCAGGCCTAAACAGGCGTTTTTGACATTAGACCTTCAAAAGTTAATTCTGTTCTGAAAAGCCACTGCAAAATCAGTGACGTGGACCAGATCCTCTTCTGCACATTCTTAGATTTTTTATTTTTTTTTACAATATATGCAACTAGTAAGTTACCTGCTTAAAAAATTCAGTGATACATGTTACCAACACAAGTGAATGATACACAGGGATATTTATACCAGAGCTCTGGGTGTTCTTCCTGATTTCCCTTTAGTTACCTTCTTCCTTGATGATCTGACTATTTTACCTTGCTTATCTTTCCGTATAACAGTTTCCAAGAGTTGGAGAGTTTGCAAGGTCAGCAGCAGGAGATAGCTTAGTGCAGCACCAGGTGCGTACATTTTGTACAGCAGTAAGTTTTTTTTTCTTTAAGCTGTCATCTGTCACTTGCACGTGCAGCCCATCCCACTGTTTGAAGTGGCATCTTGACCATGTTCCACTTCAGCCTCATTTTGTGTATAATAATAGCAGTGGTTTAGGGAGGTGTGTAGGTGAGGTCTCGTTTCATGCTTTTTATTCCAGTGTTGGAGCATGTGGATAGCAGCACCTTCTCTGGCTCAGGTGTGTTGGTGAGGATGTGGCAGCTCAGCCTTCTCCCTGCTGATGTCACTCCTGGCCTATCAGTCATAAAAGGGGCCACTGCTGAGAGGGCTTGTCTGTCCTCTCCTGTCATGGTTCTGGTTCCTGGGGCAGCCACCAGAAATGGTGATGCTCAGTTGAATGGTTCATGAACTGTAGAAGATGAGTTACAGCAGCAGGTAAGGGTTTTTAAATGAAAACATTGGCAATTCAAAATTGGCACAAAAATACCGATAACGTGTAATTTTCATTTTGGCACTTCAAGTGGTAGAAGACTTCTGTGATTTTTTTTTTTTTTTTTAATTTTTTTTTTATTATTCCCCTACCCCCCCTACACATTTAGAAGCATCAACAGCATTTTTTGGCTGCCTCTATCTCCATGTTGAACTATTATCCTCAATCCTGTAGCTGAAAACAGTGACTAAGGAAGCTTTTGGTTATGTGGTGAAGAGAACATAAAATTTAAAACGATCAAACCTTTTCAAACTGTTAGTTCCACATAGAGGATTATTTTCTTGAAGCAGAGTATTTTAATGAGTTAAATAAAATGTTCCATTTTATCATAGCCCCTTTTTTTTTTTTTTTGCCTCTTTCCCCATCTGTCACAGTAAATCCAAGCACTGCATGTAGTCAAGGCCATCTGGTAGCATTTTCTACTCCTCAGGGGAAGTTGGTACAAATTCCTTTCACCCTCTCTGTAATAGCCACCTCTGCCTGTGTTTTTTACGGTGAGGTGGGTGGCAGTATGTCCAGCAAGTAACACTTTAACCACATGCCAGGCATGTCCCCCTTCCCTTCTGTAAATTTCTCTAGGAAATCTATAATCTTCACATCAGCTGTTTGGTTTTGTTGTTTTGTTTTGGTTTTTTCCCTCAGTTCATTATTTCTTAATTGGTGAGAGGAGTTGGACTAGAGCTGTTTCTGTTGATCCCTGTGTGTTCAGGTACGTTCCCTACTAATTCTCTCACTGCTCCTTATATAAAGAAGGGAAATATTTATTTTTCAGCACCAGAGGACAGATGCAGAAACAGTGCTGACATTGAGGATGGCAGAGCTGTCACACCAAGACAGGAATTTTTGATACCCGTGGCATGTCAGCTGGCCAGGTGTTAAACACAGAAAACCCACTGTCGGCTTCAGAGTTTCAAAGAACCATTTCCAGGTGGATTGTGTAAAAAGCTGAAGGTATCCAAAAGACCCGGGAAAACTCTAGTGGTTATTTAGGAGCTTATTTAGTTCAGAGTCCTCGGGAAGCTTTTGACGGTAGCAGATGTGTCCATGTAGTATCAGCTCTGTGCAGAATGAGAGATGCTGTGGAATAACTGTTGCTGCTGCTCCCTTCCCGTTCTGTGCTGGGACTTAGGCTGAAGAGGAGGGACGTGTATTTGTGTTCTTTTGGGGGTGGAGGGAGGAGGAGTGGTTGCAGTATGGTGGGGAAGTTTATGATGAATTTCAGATTCCTGTTCATGTCAAACTACTTTTAAAAAGAAATCTTTTTTTTTCTTACTATCCTTTTCTAACATCTCTTAGCAGCCTTGGCTTTCCAGGGAAAAACACTGCGTGGTCAGTGCTGTTTACCTGACTCCATGTATGGAACTGTAACTTTAATGTCTCTTTTTTTCCAAACCATTTGTACACAAAATCATTCCATGAATGGCTGCCTTATGATTTTTCCACTTTAATTGTGAATGGTTAAAATAATGTTGCTGTTTTCAATTTGTTTTATTATATTAAATTTTTACTAGGTGCAGTGCTTTGGAGTTGGCTTCTCATTTACTGCAGGGGGGCTTGTGGCAGCTCTGATAAAGAAATGAAAGTCTTAATTGTGATGCAAGTGCGGCAGAGGACAGCAGGTTTTATGTTTTGTAAGTGTTTGCTGCATTTCTTTATAATGTCTGAGCACCTCCTGGAAACTGCATGTTGAGAGGCGGTCTAGCAGATGGATTTGGACATGGGTATGAATGGCTCTAGCAGTATAAATACAGAAGTGATTTGACAGCTCTGCCTGAGCAGTATTTGACGGTGTCTGTCTCCCACAGAGCGTTTAGAAGTTGGCATTGCCCTGAAGCTGTCTCTTCCCCCACCCCAGGGAAATCTCTGCAGCTTGCAAGGCAGAGGCCTCTTTGGAAGGCCACAGGACATGGTTGGCTCAAGATTGCTCCAGGCCACTGTTAAAAGGCTGGAGGACACCTTGGGGCTAAAGAAAACTGAGAGCGCAGAATGGAGTGAAAACAAGCTTGTCAGCCCCAAACCCAAAATGCAAACACTAAGTCCCTGTATTCTTTTTGGAGACTTTGTCACAAAGTAGCCTTTCCTGTATATCATAGAATGGTTTGGGTTGGAAGGGACCTTTAAAGGTCATCTAGTTCCAACCCCCTGCCATGGGCAGAGACACCTCCCGCTAGACCAGGTTGCTCAAAGCCCCGTCCAACCTAGTTTTGAACACATCCAGTGTTGGGGCATCTACAGCCTCACTGGGCCATCTATTCTACCCTAATATATATGTGTGCCTCTGTGTAATTTGGACTAAAAGTCAACTTTAAATACCTATGCAAGGATGTGAAGGAAACCCCAGCTTGCTTTTCGGTCTTGTGTTACGGGGGAAAACTGCTGCTGAAATCTTTCTTGCCACTTTTGGGTGGTTTGTTTCTTTTCCTTCCACCTTCTTGCTGTTTTCAGGCACCAAGTCCTAGCCCAGTTTTCCTTGTGACTGCTGTGATCCTGCTGCTTTACCTGTTCCCAGCTCTTCAGCATTGCTCCCAAGACTTCCCTATCAACAGAGTTTTTCTGGCAGGCAGCTTTCCTTCTTCCTGCCGGATACAGCGAAGTGAAAGCCCATGTCAAGCCATAGCTACCCAAATTTTCTTTCTGTTGCTAGTTGTGGTGGTCATTGTAACTGAGAGAGGATTGAGTCTACGATACGATGCTCAAGGATATGGTGTAGAACTGAGCTGGTAGAGATAGGTAACAGTTGGACTTGATGATCTTAAAGGTCTTTTCCAACCATAGTGATTCTGTGTTCTTGCCCTGAAGAGAAAACTGTCTTCTCAGGCTCCTGAATTCTCTGGAAGAATTCTATTTGCCTCTGACATAATTTTGAGTTGCAAAGAATAGTTGGAAATTCTATTTTAGTAGTGATCTCTGAGAGGTGCTCTGCCAGGGGATACGAGGAGAGCTTTGAAAATTAATCCTGTTGTTATCTGAGCAAAAACGTGCAGGACAGTCTTTTTTTTCCTCTAGGATGCTTTAGGCCATGTTTTTAGGGTTTGCAGGTTTTATCAAAAGATTCTGAAACTCCAATGAGATGCACATTGCGTGCTGTGATTGTAGAAGGGGCAAACTTTGCATATAAAACACTGAAATTCTTTTTAAAAAGATGCAACTTTAAAAATAATGGCCACGGTTAGACACCTCTAACTACAGGCTTACCTAGCATCTCATCACTTTAACAGTTAGTGTTTCAGCTCTTTCACTCCAGCAATCTCAGCTAATTGCTTACTTTTGATTTTTCTGGTAGCTCATAGGACTTGTGTGGTTAGGGAAAAGTGTAATCTCTTTATACAGGCTTTTAATCACAAGAGAGTGTGATTAAGGTCAGTGGGAGAACTGAAACAAATGACGGTGTTGCTACTACAGCGAGCACAGGCAGATGCAAGGCAGTAAGGATGGGAAGCCAATATTTTGCCAGATGGGCTCTTGTTTTTTCAGCAAATAAAATTAATTTTTAATGGTGAAGCATTACATGCTATATTACTGTTGTTTTTAGTGCATTTAATAAAAATGTCACCTTGGTAACTGGAGGCTTAACCACTGCAGTCTGTTGTAAATCCTTTCAGAGATGTGAGGAAGTGCTTTTGGTTCATTTATGTTACAAGAGTTACCACTGAAAACTTAATTGTTGAGGAGCTGTGGTGTTGCAGGCTTCCTGATGATGGCTGTAGAGTGTTCCTTCATTTGTTAAGGAAAAAAAATTTTCATCAGCATTTTTATCAGAGCTTCATTAGGGATGAGCACAGCAGAAAGAAAATGAGCTGTCATCTATTGTTCCAGCTTACAAATTAAGCCATTCTTCTACTGGTTTGTTCAAGCCTTATCCAAATATCCCTGCAGGCAGAATTGCACAAGGTTCCACCCTCCTTATCACAGCACTTCTCCCTCTTGTCTGGCATGTCTAGAGATTAGCAAACCCTTACAGTGGATGAGGGTTTAAGAAAAATGCCTCATTCAGAAAACTTGTAGAGCTAATTAATAGTAAGCTGTATCATGCTGACTGACGCCAAAACCGTATGATATTTATAAAACCTAAAAGCAGAGGTGGAATTATTAGAAAGGGGAAAACTGCTTGTTCTGGACCTGCATGCCCATCCAGTAGTAATTACCTTGTGATATGTGATCATAGTTATACTGGAGTCTGTGGAAGTTAATGGGCTTCTGCTGTGTGAAGAAACACTTTAAAAGAGAGACTTATGGTTATAATGGTGCCAAAAACCCTGCTTACAAGTGTTAGTACTAATCTGAAAGACTGCTAACTGTCACACCTCGTAGTCAAGCTTTTCTTGCTTGCCTCCAGAGAGGGAAGCTTTAAGTAGAATGAGTTTTGTTGTAGGACTGCAGTGGGTCTCCCATGTTCTGTTTTCTTTCTTTGACAGAAAAACTGAGGGATGGCTGATTTGCAGTTTTAAACAAGTGAAGCCCCTTAAGTCTCCTGTCATACTATGGGTTAGTTAGACCCATGATCATCCCTCAAGTCCTTTTCTGCATCTCTTCAGGACCAGAACTGTACAGAAGGGATCATGCATGGGTATGGTACAAGGGCTTATGTCTGCCTTCACTTCTGATGCAGACCATGACTGCATCTTTCTTTTTGCACTGGTGGCACACAATTGTCCTGCTAAGGTCTTACATGCTCAGGTCTCCCCGCTCTGCTCTTATTAAATGATGAGCTTCCAGGTTAAATGCAAATTAGCTCTGTATAAATGTCTATGTGCTTTTGGTTGTTAGGTTTCGCCAAGGGCTTGCAGCAAAACAAAGCCTGCTTATGCTTTCGTAAGATTTTCTGTCCCCTGGGATTTGGAGAAGGCACTTCTGCAGGACCCAGCTCCCCCTGCTCATCCTGTGGTGGACCCTTTTCTCCTGGACAGGTGTGATGCTGCTTTTCTCTTGATCACAAAGTTCCTGGCCAGTGGAAGTAAGTTTTGCATCTAACAGAAGTAACATTGAAGAGCCTTTAAGCTGGCCCATAAGCTGTTACTTTCTGTTTGAGAAGCAAGTTGCTTAGACCTGTTGGGTTGCTCTCCTGCTCTTTCCTTCACATAGGCCCACTGTTTATTTAGATTAGTACACACATAAAGGAAATCTTGACATAACCACTGTTACTACAAATTACTTTGTCCAGATATCAGCAGTAACAAATTTCACCCTGCTGCTATTTACTGCCCCGGTATTGCTGGCTCCTGCCCATGCTTATCTCTTGGTCACTTGACAAAACCAGGTCACTCTTTCCCTCTCCTGGAGCTGCCCACTCTAAAGAATTTGATATCACTGCTCAGTCCCTTGCTTGTCCTAAAGGTCTCCAGAGGAAACCATCTCATTTTTTTTTAATGTTTGAAGCTAAAGACCTCTTTTTTTTCTTGGCCTGTGCAAGACAAAAATAAGCAAAGAAGTGAAGGATAAAAATGTGCTTCTCCTCGCTGCAGGTCACTGCTGTCACATCTCTGCGTCACTGTGCAGTACAATGGCAGGGGCACTGAACCATCCTTATGTGGGAGCTCTGTGGCTTTGCACTGCACATTTATAAATCAAGGTGATGCTGTTGGTCCCAGAATCCTTTTCACCCTTTGTGCAACATAACGCAATTCCAGGGAAACCTTTCCCTCTCCTGGTTATGAGTAGTGTTTCCTTCTCAGTGCCGTGCGTGGAATGGTCACTACAGCAGTAATACTTCTTTTCTGCTATGGAAAGTTGTACTGAGAGTTGGGGTTCAGGTGAGATGGAGGCAGCATCTGCTGCTCTCCCCTGTTCTCCACCCTCTCCCTTAATGTTGCTCCAAGGTGGGCTTTGATGCTGCTTGGGACGTGTCCTGTTTGGGACCAAAAGGCCAGTCAAAGCCAAGGTGGGAGAAAGTAAGAAAGCATTGGGTTTGGCTTTCATCGAGCAATCAATAGTGGCTTTTATCAGGGACCTGCATCTGTGGTGTGTCTGATACCAAATGCAGGCTGTGAGCTTGAGGCAGGCTGGCTGCAGTGCCTCTATTTAAGATGCTTTGCAAGTGCCTGTGACTGTATAGCACGAAGAGAGCCTGTGTCCAGGGCTGTGGCATGCCCAGGTTTCTAATCTCCAGGAATGAGAAAGGACCACGTGTCTGCAGCGGGTCACTTCTGAATGACCACACTGCGAAGGGCTGACATTCAGCTACTACAGCATCCAAATCGAGTCACACAGGGTGGCATGGGTCAAAAGAGAAGCAGATGCCTCACAGCATGTGCGTGTCTGTATTGGTTACATGATACCCCAAAACTCCAGATGTTTTCCCAGGCACAGTGCAGGCTGTTCTTCCCCAAATCCTAATCCTGGAGGGAAGGCAGGATGCAGGAAGGAACAATACACTAACTTGCTTTCCTGTGGGCATTACAGAAGACGGGGGTTCTTTTGGGGGACTGTGTTTCTGTCTCTGCAGGGAGAGAGGGTTTAAAGAGAGTAGCGAAGACTTAAGGAGCCAGAATAAAAAGCTTGTTGTGGACGACTAAATAGATGAGTGGAGACTCTCCTGAGCTGTGTGACATATTCCTGCGCCTCTGTGCTGTGGCCAAGAAGCTGGTACCTCAGAGGCAGGGCAGGGGCTGTGCTTGCCACATCTCCAAGAGGCAGCCAGGCACCGAGGCAGGCAGAGGTTTATGCTCCAGCCTTGATCAGCAGTGGCCCTTTAAGGCTGAGCGAGGCGTGCAGCACGGACACTGCCCAGTCCAAACCCAGCAGCCACGTGAACTGTACCCGGGTGGGCAGTGCCAGGCTGGCACAGCAAAAGCCTCCCTGCGCAGAGGGAATCTGATTGAACTTGCTGGCTCTCACCCACTCTGCTCTCTTTTCCTCAGGACGTGAGAAGGACCTGACTCCAAGCACAGGATTTTTAGGGTGTGTGTCAGAGTAAGAGATGCCTGACACCAAAACATCCATCTTGCCCTGAGTTCTGCTTGGGATGCTGCAATGTCGAGTGAAATAACCTTCCAAGCTGGCTCTAGCGCAGAGGTATTTTGGCGTATGTTATTGCATCAGAGCTTTCTCTCTGCCACTCTCTGTTCCTGATCTCTGGCTCTCTTCGTTCTCTTTTTTTTTCCTTGGGCTGGGTTGTGTGCTGTCTGTAATGCATCAGGAAGTAATACGCAATGAGGAAACTCTCATCATCCATGCATCAGGGAGAGAATTATTGACTGAGTGCTGAGCAGTTAAGTTATTGATTCAAACCATAGCCCAGTCTCTCTGTCTGCTGTTTGGAGCGACTGGTTACATCCTTCTGGTTCATTGCATTTAATCAGCTTCCCTGAGCTGCTGCGCGGAGGGGGAGAGTTAGAACCAGATCCATCTATAATGTTCGCTTCAAAATCCAGTTCCGTATCTCCTTCTCCGTCCATGGAGCAGGCAGATTCAGATGCTCTGGACATCAGCACCAAAGTGCAGCTGTACGGCGTGCTCTGGAAGAGACCCTTCGGGAGGCAGTCGGCCAAATGGTCCAGGAGGTAAGCCACAGTTGGGCAGGGCTGCTCAGGTGAAATACAAAGCCTAAGGGTGCTGGGGTAAGTTAGAGCCTGAGCGCTTGGCTCCTCAAATGCAGCTAGCCAGGCAGAGACCAGGGGTAAAACCTTAGCCTTGGCTTCCCTGCTGTTCTGTTTTGCCCACGTGGCACGCCATTGTGCTTTTTTCTTTATCTACCCAGACCCTGTGCCACCTGCACTTCAGGGTGGGAATAGGCACTAGCTGCCTTCTCTGGATAATTGTTCTGTGATCATTTAATGCAAGAGGAAGAATCAGCTCATAGATTTTTGCCCCTAAACTGCTTGACTTTGTTCATTAGCCTTTGTGACAGCTCTTTGAGCCCTTTGGGTGCGAGGTGGCTAGGCTGAACTGGCCGTGCGTGGGGGACTGTCTGTGCATGCCTATGGTCTGCAGGGGTCTGTGGACCAGCATCAGTGCTGCTGTGCTGCGTGACAGCGATGGCACGCTTGGATCAGCACATGCAGACTCTCTTCCCTTGAGGGGAAGGTGGCTCTGAATTCTCCCCCATCTGGTGCTAGGGAGCTGTAAGCTGCTGTGTGTTGTGTACAGCAGCCAAGACATTTGGAGCTGGGAAGCATTTGCTGTATAATCTTTTTACAAAGGACAGAAGTATGTTCTGTAACACTGAAGTGATAGGTCAGTGGGAGCTTTAAAGTTGGTGTAGTTTTATGCGAATCACGGAATCTCACATGAGAGTTTTCCACTGGTTGTCAAGTGATGACACTCAACTGTTTATGGATGGGTACTCCAACAGAAAGACGGTTCGGCTCTTTCTCAGTGCTCAGTGGGGGTACATGATCCAACGGATTAAGCCTTCCAGCATTCCTGGATGGCAGATGAACGTCACTGCTGATAGATGTCATTGGCAAATGATTCAGTTAGAAGACTAGCAGCTGAGAAACTTGCATTTTCACCCTACCGCTGCCAGAGATCTGTTTTGTGACCCAGTATATGTTGTCATGATCTATTAAAGAATGAAGGGATACACCTCAGGGATACCACACATAGAAGTATTTACCCACCTGTAGTGGTTTGGTATCTGCAGCTGGAGAAAGGCTGCTAGAAAACCAAAGTAATGTGGTTTTCTGGTCCCCCCTCACCTTTCCACTGGGGAAGGGCACAAAGGAGCCACTAAAAAAAGGCACCACAGGAGGCCTGAGCTACCTCTGGAGCTGAAAGGCTGTTTTGTAGCCTTTGTAGCATAGTGTGTCTCAGGCTTTTTGGAGGAATAATTAAACCTGCACATGGACAATGTCTGTCGGCTACATCTGGGACTAACCTTGTGTGGGTAAATTTCTGTTGTGCTCTGCAGTGCAGACACATCAAATCCATCTCCAAACCCAGCTTTCCCAGTTTTGCTCTGTGTAGTAACCACAGTGATGTCCAGTCTAAACCTGTGAAGAGGGCATGGCCTGAAAAATAGTGAAAGGTTGCGTGGGAAGCAGTTTTGTGTTTGTAGCCATTTTTGACCCGTGTGCAGGTTTTGTTCTGTACCTCCCTCCCTCCCCCGCCCCCTGAAAACAATGGCCTTTTTTCACCCAAGAGGGAATTTGTGCTGATGCTCACTACTTAGCCCCCAAACATTGATATTTAAATGACTTATGCCTGGAAACTAATGTGACTATGTTATGGAAAAGAAGTGGACATAATAACGGAGGGGAAGGTAATTTGCCATGGAGAAGACATTCTTAAAAGGCTTTCTTCTTCCTAGTCAAAATTTCTTGCAGGCAAATGGCCCGTCTCTGCTTTCTCATTATTTATTTAGTGCTTTTCTATTCCTAGAAGTCAGCCCCATCTTCAGCAAGTGGTCAATATTTTAGTGATAGCCGGTGAGAAGAGATGGGGAGTTGACCATGGAGCAGGGGTGATGTGGAAGGTTAGCTGCAGGCATGGCAGCTGAGAGTCCTGGGGGACCACAAGCAGGTCAGTGGGAAATGAATATGGGAATCTGTAGGGTTTGCCAGAATAAAAATTCCAGATGACTGGAAGCTTGCCCATGTGACACCCATCTACAAGAAGGGTAGGAAGGAGGATCAGGGGAACTACAAGCCTGTCAGCCTCACCTCGGTACTGGCGAAGATTATGGAGAGGTTAATCTTGGATGTGTTCATGTGGCAAGTGTGGGACAACCAGGGGATCAGGCCCAGCCGGCATGGGTTCACAAAGGGCAGGTCCTGTATGACCAACCTGATCTCCTTCTATGACCAGGTGACCTGCCTAGTAGATGAGGGCAAGGCGGTTGGTGTTGTCTACCTGGACTTCAATAAGGCATTTGACATCATCTCCCACGGCATCCTGTTGAACAAGCTGGTGGTTCACGGTCTAGACAGGTGGATTCTTTGCTGGGTTAAAAACTGACTGGATGGCCAAGCCCAGAGGGTTGTGGTAAATGGAGTGAAATCCAGTTGGCAGCTGGTCACAAGCGGGATCCCCCAGGGCTCAGTTCTGGGGCTGGTCCGGTTTAATATCTTTGTCAATGACCTGGGTGAGGGGATTGAGTGCTCCCTCAGTAAATTTGCAGATGACACAAAATTAAGCAGGGGTGTCAATCTGCTTGAGGGCAGAAGGCTCTGCAGCAGGATCTGGACAGGCTGGAGCGATGGGCTGAGGTCAATTGTATGAGGTTTAACAAAGCCAAGTGCCGGGTCATGCACT
>JAVSBS010005622.1:0-27842 GCA_033124195.1 Coracias cyanogaster | reverse complement strand
GGTCAGGTGTAAGGCTTGAGTTCCTCATGGCTTACCCCTATTTCTTTGCCTTGTTTTTAGTTTTTTGCAAGATGAGACATTACCCTAGCATCTGGCTTGAGCTAGGTTTGGGAATTGACGTTAAAAGGTTCAGCTGGTGAAGTCTTGCTTGTTTTCTATCCTCAACTATAGTTCAGGGAGACACTGTTGTGAAGGTGCTGTATCTGGCTTTATTTCAGTGAAAGGTGGATGTATTGGGCCAATACAGAAAAGCCAAGAAGTCCTGTGGCATTCTGAGCACTGTTATTTACATAAGTATAAATACATGTATAAATAACTTACATATATATATGTACATATCCACCTTTATAATTTGTAGAATAAAATAAGTATTATTCAGTAGTTTCTACAGCAGATTTCTAAACTGAGGCAAAAGGGCATGATTCTGAACTGTCTCAGAGCCATGGTAGGAAAACAGAGCTAAAGTGGATGATGAGCTCAGCATTCAACTAGAGGTGAGCTACCTGCACAGGGCATAAGGGAGTAACTTCTGGCACTGAATATCTCCTGACATTCACTTCAATCTTGGATTTTGAGGGATGTTTTCTTCAAAAGCATAAAAATTCAGTTATGAGGAAAACAATAGAGCTGGTGAGGGACCCTTTCATGTAAAAGTTGGGGCACGTTAACACGAGCCCTCTGAACAGCAAGGGGCCAGTGACAAGCAGGAGGACCGCAAGACTGGAATGGCAAAAGATATGCTGGTTAGGACCATAAGAGGGAAAAAGGACCAGGAAAAGCAGCTTAGGTGGCAGATCAGCACAAAGCAACATCAGAGTTTGGACATGTGGTTTCAGGTGAAGTCTGTAGTGTATGTCTGTATATGCAATGTTGTTTAGAAATCCCTGGTGATGTATGGCCCTGGTGTGTGTGCCTGTGCCAGTGTTGCCAACACCTCCATTTCTGCAGTTAGTCTTGACTGGTTTTAGTAGTCCTTCAATGAAAGGGCAATGAGGAAGTCTTCAGACCCCTCTGTTGCAAGAAAGTTGAGAAGTTTTATCATAATATTGGAGGCTTTTGGCAGTGACTCGTGAGCCGTTGCAGGAATGATTGGTGGGGAATGGATGGTTGCAGTTCTTTCTATAATTAGAGTATGCATTTGTTGGGGGCTGGAGATTTTTTTCACTTTGAATATGTTCATTCTGATGATATTCTGGAGCTTCATGGGTTGTTGTTTGTGACGATCATAAACTGGCTCAGCCCATCAGCTAGTGCAGTCCTTTGTGACTGGATCTTTGCTTGAAGTTTCTCTCCCGTCACTGCTCACAGTCGTGTCTTTTCAGAGTTCTTTGAAGAGTGCATCCGCAATGCCGAGCTGGAGGCCAAGAGGCCTGTGATCATGAAGAACTCTGTGTACATCCACAAGGCCGCTACTCGCCGCATAAAGAGCTGCCGCTTCCACCGCCGGAGAGCCAGTACTTCGTGGAATGACTGTAGGTATCAGGAAGCTTCTTACTCTGTGTCCTGCAGGAGCAGATATGTGCAGATGGGGCTGATAGAGCAGTAAGATCTGCAAATGTGGTTCATATTTCATATTCCCTAGTAGTAGAATGGCGGTACAGAGAAACTTGGAGCTTCTTTATCCAGAGAGCAGGCACTGAGTATGGGTACTGGTTGCCTATCTAGTCATGTAAGTTGGAAGGTAACTGCTCTGATGGTCCTGGGCCCCTAAAAGAGCACGTTCAAAGCTGACTTCGTCTGAATCCTTAATCGTAGACTGAGTTATGTAGGAGGTGATACTTCAGAGTGGCTACCTGCAGGGTTAGATCATGTTCTATGTAGAACCTGGAACAAGAGGCAGTGTGTTTTCATGCTGTCAGCATTTTCCTCCTCTGGAAACAGTATGGTGAAGCTGTTAAAGTACAATAATTAGCTCATCCCTTGCCAGGCTCTCAGTCTTGTAGCTTGTGTGTTCTAGTGAAACTTCGTCTTGAGTTTGTGTCCCTGCTGGAGAGGGCTGACCTTTCTATGCTGCTCTTGTTTCAGTGAAGCAGTCCCAGTCCTTCATCTTCTCGCACGCAGAAGCTGAAAACATTGAGGAGCTGAAAGAAGCAGCCAAAAGACTGAGCCGGGACCAGCACTTCAGGGAAACTCTCTATCAAATCATGAGGTCGCAAAAGGATTCTGCTTCAGGGGACGAGAAGTGACTCTTGTTGGGAAGGGGCTTCTGGTCTCAACTTGCCATTCAGCTCCACAAAATCTATGCCATTGGGCACTAGGGTCAGGAGGGAGATTTGCCCTTTGGTGGGGAAAGTGGGGGAAAGTTGTGTGTAGGCAGTTCCCTCAAGTAGAGGCTTTGCTTTAGTTTGAATGCTCCCTGTAGCCTGACAGACCTTCTCTGCTGATCACTCCAGGTCTTTTTGCTTCAGCTGCTTATGTTAAGCCATGTTTTGCCAAGATACCACGGTTGGTGTTAAGGTGAACCACAGATCGTCGCTTAGGAAGTGCCTCTTCTTTCCTTTCCTGTCTAGTCTGCCTGCCAGACACAAGTGCTTCTGAGAAAGTCCTTAATCTTCAGCTAGTGTAAGCTCCCCAGCTGGACACAGCTTACCCTGTTCTGCCTGATCCCCTCTAGGAAGTGGCTCCTGTGCACCCTCAGTCAATCAGCACTTTGGTGGGGCACCTCTCCCGGCACATTTCCTGAAGACCGCAGCAGTCCCAACCTCCCAAGCACAGGCAATATTATCAAATGCAGGGCAACCTCTTGATGCTACATCATTTCAAGCAAACCCGAGGTTGCCGTGGGTTTGGCTCCAAGGAGGATCATGTGCAGAGAAGAGCTTATAGGTAACTCAGTGGCATCAATGTAAGGGGGGAGGCTTGCATTGTGTTGACGGTGAGCAGAACATTCTGGAGCTGTCTTTGCACTCCTTTTGCACCTGGACATTTGGCTGTATGACTGCTAGGAGGAGGAGCAGAGCTACGTGCTGCAGAAGGTGTTATCCACAGGCATATTCAGCGCAGAGGAGCCTTTGACTCAGCTCTGACAGCTTCCTCATCACCTCTGTAGAACAAGCTGGCAGATAAGTGGGTGAGGAGTGTCCAGTGACAAAACCCGCTACCCCTGGAGAACTAAAAGTTGTCAGCAGCAAGCTGGCAAATGGGCAGTGTAGGTGGGGAAAGTCATCTCTGTATGTGCTGCAGTGAATAGCCTGTGTCCAAGGCTTTATATTGCTCTCTACCTGTCCTCTTAATTGTAATCCAGGCTGACTTGATGAGACTGGGACCTCTGACAAGTCAAGGCTGGCTTGGGAGAGGTGCTGTGGACAACCTATTCAGAGGTGGGCTTCTGGCTGGCCCCCGTCCCTTCCCAAGCACACACCATGTTGTTGTTGCAGGGGAGGATTTCCCCTGCATGTGGTCATCTGTATGTTACAGGAGAGGAATCATTGTGGTGGGAACCTTGCAGCCTCCTCCTGTTTTAAGCAAGCAGCTGGCTAAGAATGACCCATCTATAGTAATGGCACAACCTGGTGCTTACAGAGCATGTGAAAAACACACTCAGAGTGACACTGGCATAAACTGGGAAACAAAGGAATAAACAATACAAAGGTGAGGAAAGTTAGCAGCAGGGGTACAGTTGGGGCTCAGGGGGTCTTAAATGCAGATTTACTGGGGCTTGTGGGGCTCTACAGGGGCACCTCTGGCTGTTACATATGTCCAGTGACCCCGGGGTAGGTGCTTACCTCTTCCATGCAGGCTGTGACACTGTCCCATCCCAGGCTTTGGCTTCTGGCCACCTAAGTCATTCCCTACCCGTTCAGTGCCGTTTTCTAGGGAGAAGTCAGGGATGAGGCTGGGAAGGAAGCTCTGGCTTGCCAGCCAGAGGAGAGGTGTTGGTGCTGGGTGGAGGAACATACTGGGAGGGTGTGATGCTCCTGGAGGGAGTCGCTCTGGTGTGACCAGAGGAGGTCTGTGACCAGACCATTGAAGGCACAGCCTGTACTTTCCATTTCAGGCAGTTACTGACCAGTATTCTTCTGCCAGGCAATGGGAGGTTTTATACAGTCAGAGGATCCAGCACTGAAGGCTGATGGTTTTGTGATGACAAAACCCCTCTCGCAGGTAGGAGACCATCAGAAAGGGTACGGCTGAATATTTCCAGGCTTGTGATGACAGGTGATGCGATGGGAAAAGAGAATTTGCATCCCTCCTTAGCATACCCGATCCTTTTGTGTTTTTTCCACTTGTGCTTGCGTGCTAGAAAGCCACAAATGAATTCTTGCTCCTACAAGGCTGAAGGGCTGTGAGAGAGCAATACAGAGCTGGTTTTCCCCTTTATGCTGTCCTCACGTAATCTCTGGCTATTTTCCAGTTACCAGTCTATGTCATGTGATGTGGGCAAGGAAGGAAAACAGGACAGCCAGGGAGCATATCTGTAATTCAGGCACTTAGGAAAATCACGCTGTGGCTTGCAAATGCAGCACTTTTGATCTATTACCATCAAAAGCCACAATATCAGACTTTACAGGTGTATTGTACTCAGGAGGTAGCCACATCGGGTCTTCTTTTACTGTGCATATTGACAGCAATAAATAAATAAAAGTTACACTGACACTAGAGTGAATTCCTGTATGTTCTCGGTACGCTGTCACTGAAATGATGTTAAATTGCCTCTGCAGAAGTTGAGACAAATCATTGTGACACGCTCGTTTACTGCCAGCGCGCTTCCTCTGCTTCACTGGGATGTTGTGCTATGTCCTTAACATCACCTCTTTAAAGGACTGGCTGTACGTAAAACACTTTCACCCTTGCTACCCACTTCCACTTTTAAAATGTGTGTAAAGCTAAAGGCAGGTTGTATCAAATCTAAAGAAGTCATCTCCCACTTGCCTACCTGCAGCGCATGAGCAGCAGCTCTCTGTGTAACCAGCAAGGCATGTCCCGAGCCACCTGCAACTGGGTGCTTGCCATCAGTCATTCCTTACTCCAGGTACTAGTTCTGCAGAGGAAGCTACTACCCTGTGAGCTCCCTGGCAAAGTCAGTGTGGAGCTGGGTCTATGCACCACAACATCTTAATTGTCTGTCTCCTTATTCTGCTTGAAAAGACAGAGAATTACTGATTTCAGTGTTACCTGTGTATTTTTAATGCAATGCAGTAACAAGGAGATGGCTTAGGGAGCAACCCACCTCAGTTCAAATAACCTCCAGTAGTAAGCCTGGGTCGGATTGCTTCCTGCTACTGGGAAACCCAGGAATGAGATGGAGAAGTCCCTCCACTGAGGAGAGTTCCCTAAATTGTTCCCTTGTGTCCAAGGATAGCAGAAGATGTAGGATGGTTTGCACCTCTAAGATTTCTCTTCAGAAGTTGCAGAACAGGTAGACGGGCTCTGAAAAGCCTTTGGCCGTTCTTCTACCACCCCCACCTTTAGGAACTTCTCTTCTCTATGAAAGCTTTTACTTGTTGTCCCCTTCAGAGTCACTTTAAAATACGGTTTCATTTGCAGACACTGCCCAGCTGATCCTCCTCTGCTTGTCGTACCAACTTTTCACAGTGCGAATGGCCAATTTAAGGGTTAATTTTGTCCTCCACATAAGATGCATGAAACCTCCAGGCTGTTTCAATCCCTGGCAGAAGAGTGGTTCCTGCTGAAGGACAGGACTTGGGCTGCTCTCTTGGTTCTCACTGCCCCAAGGCTTTGCTCTTGCACAGAAGTAAATGGCAGGGAAAGGAAGGCAGCGGCAGCCCCGCTGCCTCCATATGTGCTGCTTCTAAAGCAGAGAAAGTGGACAAGAAATGGAAACTGCCCTCGGGGTCAGAAGTCCATAATGAAGGATAAATGGCTGCTGGTGCGTGTTATGCATCACTGTGCAGGACACACAAGTGACACAGGCTGGTCACAATTCTCAGCTACAGAGTATGGCTTCTTTTTCTCTCTAGATGGTAAGCAGGCTTTCTGCTTTGGCTGTTAGTGTAACGTTAGCGTATGTCTTTGGAAAGAAGATGACAGTTTTTCACAGAAAGTCTGTTTTGAACACAGTCACTTTTTTTTTGTGGTTACTATAGGGACAGAAGATGGCTCATATTGTGTCTAGTAAGGAGAAGTTTGCTCCCAGGAAGCTGGCCGCTTTCTGGAAGTTTTGTCCAAGGCTTAACTTCAGGCAGGTCCTGGGGCTTTCCTGGACACTCAGTGCTCCTTTGAGCTGATGTGACTGAAGGATGCCATTATCTTCAGCATCTTTCACCTGATGCAGCTGGTACAAGGACAATTCTATTTGTTATCCACCTCATTTGAGCATGGCCATGAATGGGAGACATGGCCAAGCCAGAGGAATTGGCTGTAGTCAGTCACTTGAGAGCTGGATCTAGGGTGGCAGTCACCATGAGTGGGGCTGTGTGGGACTATGACCTTTGCAAACAGCCATGGTTTATCGAAAAACCTGCAGTGCCTTTCTGCCTGCTGAGATAACACCCTTCTTCTGTATTAAAGTAACTTTTTTCCTTTTTACTGCAGGCTTAACTCCAAAACTGAAATGGAGAAAGACCCGGCTGACTACTCAATCAGGTCTATGAGTCCTTTCTGCTCCTTTTTGCCACCACTAGTAAGAGCAGGATATGCTGTAGTGCTGGAATCAACTTGCCCCCGCCGATGTTGACAGATCTGGCACTTCCGAGGAGGAAAAATTATAAAGGCCATTTTGTAGCGGTAGCAGAGGCACCTTTTGCTAAATCAGAGGTGTTGCAATAAATAACTTGGCAGGGCCATGTGTTCTCATTTTGCTCTGTTGTGACAAATGCAAACTTTGCATTCCTTAAAATAACATGAACTCCACTTACCCTTGGGTTCTTCTTGACTGCACCCCTGCCTCAAACCTCTCAATGGAAAACCCCCAAGAGTGGAGGAGCAGGTTCTCTCCTAGAGCTACTGCTCCCATCGGTTTCTTCATCATCTGCCCGGGGGGCAAGAAAGCGCTCCTGTTTTCTTCCATACCTCAGCAGCTGCCTGCAGGAGATGCCAGCCCCTGCTCCTCCGGCATAAGGAAAACAGGTTCTGTTTTTTGCTGTGGGTTTTTTTTTGTAGTTCTGAGCTCTGCAAAATAGGAATAAATATTTTTAGCATCCCCATTTTAATAAGAGGGCTTGAAAAAAAGCTGTTCATGGTGGGTGTGAGAAAATTAACTTGCTGCAATGGGATAGGGCCCTGTTCAGAAAAGGTGCTGGCTCTCTCAGCCTCAATGCTAGAGTCATGGCTGAAAGCAGAGCCACGAACAGGCTGATAGCACATAGGTAGAGCTCTGTCTTTGGCATGGTTCACACGCACTCGACGACTCTGGGTGACAGAGGTGGGCTGTGCTCTTAGGTGTAGTCATCTCAGCGGCATGCAAGGCTGTGAGAAGAGTTAAAACCACGTGGCAAGAAGGTGGGGATGGCTGTGGGGGACACTATCTTGATTTTGTGGCAAGATAGAGGAGCAGGCTTACTGCAAGTATTGCCAGAGAGAATAGATTGTAATCACTTGAGAGGAGCCACTGCTTTAATATCTTCTTTCCTTTCCTGATTCTGATGGAGGCACAACACTCACGCTTGCTGCGGGTGAGGAGAAGGTGAGGAGGCTTCCCTGGGAATGAGATTGAAAGGTAGGAGAACAGCAGATGTGACTAAAAACCAGATCACTGCTGATAGTGAGTTGGTGTGTTTAAAAACCAACCAAACCAAAGTGCGTGCTGTGGTGAGTGCATCTCAATAAGCAAAAGATGTTACTGTTTCCAAGTAAGCAAAAACCAACTGGACTTGCTCCTCAACTTACTGCTGCTAAGCAAGATAGGGCAAAAAACCCCAGCCAAGCTTGCACTGGCATAGTCCAGCTGAGTGATGCAGGGATGTGGCTTTTGGTTATTCTCCTTTGCAGGTAGTTGTATGTATGCAGTGGTTGCTTAGGAGAGCAAAAGTGAGTCTTTTGGTGCTGGAAAGGTGTTGAGTATCTAAATACTGACTGGAAGAGGCTGGGAATTCCTGCAGCTCTCAATGGATTTGGATGTTCAGAAAGTCCTTCAACCTGGAGCAGCAGCCCTCTAGATCCCTCTCTGATCCAGTGTGCAGTACTTCAGGCAGAGACTCCAACCCATGAAAGGATGGGGGGAATAGCAGTGAATCCAGGCACTCTCTTTTTCTTTCTACTTCTGATCCTAAATTTCTCTTGTTGTAGTTTCTCCCTGCACAGAAATATAGAGCAGGTGTGATTTAATGTGGAGTTTATTTTAGATTAAGAGAAACAATGTGCAGGCAGAGCTGGCTTTCCTCTCTATGTAGGGGGAATGTGGGCTCCAAAATGAAGACAGAAAATTCCCAGCCATCCAAAGGTATCAGAAATGGGTAAAATAAGTGTGCTTACCACATGTGCCAAGCTTGGATGAGGAGTAGCAGGACACACTCTATTTAAAGCTTGAAGTCAGCTGCAGTAAGGGAAAATGAGTTTGTCTGGAGGAGGTGTTTTAGCCCTTTGGTTTGACTGCTGCTGACGGAGCCAGAAGGGAATGTGCCCACTAGGTACATGTTCCTCCTCTAGCTTGTAGCTGGCTCCTGGTGCTTGCACAGCGTTAGGCTTGGTGGCTGCTCACTACACAGAAAATCCCTCTAGCTGTGACCAACTGCTGCTGGGTAGCAGCCTTGCTAAAAAGCAGTGGTGGTGGCTGTGGCTCCAGGGAGCACCCTCAGACCTGTATGCAGCAGAGGACGTGCATGACACCCCTTCCAGCTCAACTCACCAGAGCTCAATGTTTTGGGAGCCTTTGGCCAAGTGGGTGTGAGCTCAGCTTGTGCTGGCACCAAGGAGCAGAGAGCCCCATGCCCACTGCTTGAGCTGCTCCTGCATCCCAGCCTCCCCACCGACTCTGGCCTGTTGGATCCCAGCAAGCCAGCGCAGATCTCTGCCGTGGAGCTTTTATCCAGCAGTGGCAGCATGGAAGGAGGGGATTTAATTAGCCAGCCTTGGGAAATGCCACTGGAAGCAGGCATGGGAGCTCTCCCATTTGCTTCCTTTGGGAAGAAAAGCATCTCCCTTCTCTGCCTCTACAGTGCTCTGCTATAAGCACCCCGAAGTTTAGCTCTGAAGTGCAGTGCAGAGAGGATCCGGAGGCTGGCTGTCAGAGGAGCTGCATGTGGGCTGTCCTTCATTCCCAGACCAGGGCAGGACAGAAAGGGAAGGGAGAACAGTTGCTTTCCAGGTGAGTTGGAAGGAAAGAGGAGACCTAGCAGGGAAGCAAAGAACAGCTGTTGTGGATAGCACCCTGCAAAGGAATAAAGCATCCTGATAATCTTCTTTTCCTTGTCCAGATGGGAAGGAGCAGATCTGAAAGGTGTTTCTGGGCCTTGGTTCTGATACATTCTCTGTACCAAGAGTTTTGGTCCCGTCTGTACTTGAAGAGGATCACAAAGTTAGCAAACAAGCGTTGCTTTACATGAGGAACATCCTCTCCTTCTCCCTTGCTGCTCGTTCAGCTCCCCTCAGCTCTGAAAGGGATTGCAAACTGGCTTCTTCTCACCTTCCCCTCCAGCCCACTCCCTCAGCTTTGCTTGTTCTTCTTTGGCTAATTGTGGCTATCTCCCCGAGGTGGAGACTGGCATCACCCCAGCAGGCTGCAAGGCACCCGGGAGTGGTGGGTGGATGGTGCTGTTCCAGGCGGAGGGGAAGCCCACCCTGCCATGGTGGGACTGGAGAGCTGCTCCCCTTGGAGAGTGCAAAGGAGGTGAGATGTGGCCTGCAGATGATCGTAGCTGCTCATGCCTTTTTCATAACTCTGGCTTTCTGCCTAGAAAATATTATTCATCCTACCCGCAAAGTCTTTCAGACTTGAGCATTTCATGCAGAAAACGCATAGAGATGGGCAGTGAACACCCCGGGCTGTTAACCAGGCACCTTCCTTCCCCACTTCACAGCCCACCTCACATGTGGCTTTGGGTCAAGCTCTGTGGGTGCAAGGGTGGGCAGGGAGGTGCCTGGTCCCCATTCGCCTTGCATCCTCCAGCGTAGGCCCTTTCAGGGTCTGCACCAGGCCCTGTCCAAGGGTGTTTCACAGGGGCAAGGGGCAGGCTGAGGAACCAGTGCCTCCACCAAAACAGTATGAGCCTCCACTGGGAGGCTCAGTGGGCCAGCTCTTTAGCCAGTTGGCTGGTGTGGTGTGTCCCTTGCAAGCTGCTAACAAGCACTGAATCTGACTCACCTCTCCCCCACCACGTATTCATACACGTGTACATATATATGTGCACGTGCGTGCATATATATACACACACATACCTAAAAAGATTGTGTCTTAAATGCATATCTCAGATATGTCATCTGTCAAAAGAAGTATTTCATAATGAGGTGTGGTTTTAAAATTTTTCTTGTTTTGCCTGAAAATAATTCCTGATTTTTCCTCTGACTTTGATTTCCTCATAGGCAGAGAGCAGACAAGGAAGATTTACTTTCAGGTGAAACATGGTGTGCTTTATAGCTGAAGGTCACCCTGGAGACCGTGCCTCGCCTCTAGCTGCCATTGTCAGAGCCACAGAGAAAGCCACACGTGGGCAAACAGCCCTGGCAAGTACAGGCGCCTGTTCATCCTGCATGTAAGGACATTTCTGCTTCTCCACCCTGCAGCACCTAGGTCAACCGTGGCCTCAGATTTCCCAAGCCTTTGAGTGACCCGCTCAAGACATGCAGCTGAGCATCCTCCCAGCTCCCTGGATGAAGGTGGGTGGTGGCAGCTCCATGGTAGGTCCTGTGTGCAGAGTGGTGCTGGTGAAGGGGGCAAGCAGCTTGTCCTAGGGCAGGGGCTGGGGCATGAGCTCGGGGCAAACGTGGGTTTTGAAGTTAGCATACAGGAAGCCTGATGTGCCCTTTTCCTTGCTGCTGCCTTTCTCTGGATAAACAGTCTGAAATCATGAGGGAGATAAAACTAGCGCACTTCCTAGCACCAGCATCATGTAAATAAGCCAGGTCAGACACCTGTTGTACCAGAAATTTTGTCAACATTTTCTTACCCACATGATTTAACAAAATACAGCTATATCCTAAAAGCCCTGGAAATGCATCCCTCTTACATGCATTGGGGATGTTTTAAGTATCTCTGAATGTCACAGAGAAGGAAATAAGTAACTGTTTCCTTTGAGGAGGTGGTGTGTGTGTCCCAGGCAGTGGGCTCATGGGAAAGATGGAGGGAGGGAGCTGCGGAGTTCCTATAGCTGCAGTGCAGCAGGGAAGTGGAGGTGTTACAAAAAAAGATTCCTGATTTAAGGCACTGAATACATTTGAATTGTTTTGCAGAATAATGGGCTTGTACTTATTACTGCTGTAATGGGATAGCCAGAGAAATAGAAGTCGTGGCTGCTTCTGCAGCAGGAGACATCAATTATGGAGGAAGGAGGACGTGTTGTATAAGGTCAGGAGACAGTAGGGAAAACAGGACTATATTCTGCTTTTCCTCTGCCTGTCCAGGTGATGTTTGCCATGGTAGCATGTAAGTTCACAAGGTAACATGAAATGAATCCTGTCTCCTTCCCAAGGAGAAATGTCATCCCTACAGACCTGGTAGCACAGGCTCTCCCATTAGGGATGCTAATTATGGTAGTAAGGTCATAACTTCAGCTCACTTTCCAGAGGCTGTGTGTGGAGAAATGTGAATTATACAGAAGTGGGATGTGGGTACCCATATTGCGTTGGACAGCTGCACCAAAGACAAATCAGATTTTATTATATGAAATCTCCTTTCTCCTTAATCTTCAGAGATTTACTGAAACACTTAAGGTTAGGAAAGACCACTATAGCCTCTAATCTCTTCTCCTGTCTGCCACAGGTGAGTACTTTTTACCTACTTATCACTGGACTACTTCTGGGGGGAAGATGTATTGTTAGCTAGACTAGTGGCTGTAGCCTTTGGAGGTTGGTGTCTGATGAATCCACTGAAAGAGATGATCCTTGGTCATCTGGAGCATGGTGGAAATGTAAAGAACTCATAAGTAAAGTCTACTTGTAAGGAAGAGGTGAAGCTCAACAAAATGGCAAAACTCTAAGTAGAGGTGCCAGGCTGGAGCTTTGTGGGAGCTCCCCTGGCTGACCTGATGAACTTGTGCAGCCTTTACCCTTCCTGGGGAGCAGTTGTAACTTGGCCAGAACAAGCTCTGGGGAACTTACCCAGCCACAGCCTGCAGCAGCATCCCTGTGGAGAGAAGCACACAAAGGGGAGGTAGAGCTGTGCTTGGTTTCCAGGTAGTTAAAAGGGTTCCTTGCACAGCTGTGCTCTAGACCAGAGATGTGGGGCTTGGGAAGGGGTTGTCCAGCTTTCTGCTATGGCCAAAGCAACGTTGAGGCTTGGGTTGTGGTGGCTGCAGGGACACTGAAGAGACAGGGCCCCTGGCAGGCTGCAAGGCAGACAGGTCTCGAATGCACGTTCCCCCATCTCTCTTCTTGAGAGTCACTTAATGGAGAGAGGGATCTTTTTTCCTAATTAAGAACAATATAGAAATATATGTCATGTCAGATTTCCCCAAAGATGCAGTGAAATGCAGGTGGGAAAGGGAAGGGAGATGAGGAGCAGCAGCGGAGTGGAAACTCTGAAGATTTACTAGCGTTCTGTTTTCCACATGGAGCACCGTGGGGCTTCATCTTCTTCACCTGAGAAAAGAGATGGGGGAAAAGGGTCTTATTTACAGCTAGCCTATCCAGGCCCCTTGCAGGGCAGGCAGGTTATTTGTTCTGCCTGTAATTTGTTCAAATGTCTCTGGGCCTTGGCTGTTGGGTTGGAGCAGTTGGAGATGGGTGTGTGGAAAGGGGACTAACACCTGTGCCCTGCCCCAGGAGGAGGAACGGCATGCACATAACCTCAACAAGCCCCTCTTTGGGGGACACATGCTCTTCACATGCAACACATGAAGCTCAAAAAGCTTCAACTACCACCCTGCCCATCTTGCTTTCCCAGCAAAATGAAGTGTTGGCAGTTGCTCTGCCTCTCCCTCTTCTCCACAGTTGTGATCTCTGTTCACCAAGCTTTATAGAGACACAGAGATCTAAAAGATGATCTGGCCCTTCATGTTTCAGAGCTGAAAGTAATAAAACATTTTTATTTCGATTTATAGCTGAAGAACAGTGGAAATTGCCAAGCAAGCTCTGAACTAATCTTGTGCTTTGAGATGGGAGCTGCTTCTCTCATGTCCGACACCAGTGCGGAGCATCTCTTGGTGGGAAGACAGAGGAGAGCAGGGGGCATCTCTCATGTCCGACGCCAGGGAGCATCTCTTGGTGGGAAGACAGAGGAGAGCAGAGCCTGCAGCTGCTGAGTGGCCCTTGCCGATCACAAGTAAGACACATGGACTTGGCAGGGTGTGGGTATTTCACAGATAAATGATCATGACCATGGTCTTTAGGGAGCAGCTGGACTGCGAAAGGCGAGATGTGCTGAGGGAGGTGAGAAAGTGTCCTTTGATTGTTCAGCTGCTTTTGAAAGGCACAACAAGGAAGATTTAGCGCATGTGTAATTTCAACCACAGTCTTAGGGATCTGGCCTCTCGGCTAAAGAGGAAAGATGAGGGTTCTTCCTCTGCAGTTACAGACCTCAGAGTCACTTGGGGAGCTGGGAGCTATTTGCAACACTCGCCTTTTTTCGCTCATCTTCTCAGCCTTTTTCAGTAATCTCAGCTTACACCTTCCCCATCTATGAAATGGGGCTGATCTGGGGCAGCCACCAGGATGGCGACCATGGCTCATCCTGCCTAGATATGCACAGAAGGTCCTGAGACACAAAATACAGAGCTGCAGGATCTGATGCCCCAAGGTAGTTCCTAGTAAGAACCTGGCTTCATACCTGCGTTAGGGGTTCTCCTCACTCTTCATGGCGGCAGAACACCTGGACTCTTGATATTTAAAACTGAAGGTTTTTTTTTCCACTGACGACTTCATTTGCCCTCTCGCTGCCCAGTGGGGCTGTCCCTGTATGTGGTGAGCTGTGAGGCTAGCAGGCCCTGGAGCTCTGCTCTAGCAGGCTCACTTAAGGGGGAATTGGATTTCCCACCTTCTGCTGAAATAATGCGTGGGACCTATGCCCTCTGAAACTGTATTTCTAGATATAGGTGTATCCCTCGAGGTCAATTCTTTCCTGGTCCAGACTTAGTGCTCAGTTAGCTCTTCACAGTCTATTAAAAGCTCTTCCTGCGTAATGTTCTCTCTTAGTACACGGTGCCAAATATATCCAACCATCAAAACCTTTTGCTCTCGGAGGGATAGGTTTGGCATAGGGAGTGTTCATGAGAGGGGGACACGTGTGTACAAAGCTGAATGCCATTTTTCTTGTGTTTATCTTCCCCTGCCACCAAGAGGCATCTCAGGGCAGGTGGGAAAAGTCACACTGCACTTTCATAGCAGCTTAGTGGTGTTACTTTCCCAGAAACAGCAATAAAGCCGAGGCCTGTGGGCTTGCAGTGACAGTTCAGCTCCTCATTTGTTCCAAGCCCTGGCTGCGTTATCTGTCAGGAAGATAATTCCTTGACCTTGTGGTCAGGGGATGAGAGCTTTGCTTGGTGATTAAGCCACTGCAGTAGATAACATGCCATGTTTAATCCCTTTGGTAGCTGCTCCCGGGGAGGGGGGGGCAGCAGGGGGGCTGCAAAAAAACAGCGGCTTGCGATAGGTCTGGAAACCTCAGGAATGGTGGCAACCGGGCAAAAGTGTGGCTGTATATGCCCATCCTCCTAAGTTAATTTGGTGGCAGACTGGAAAACAACCAGCGTATCTAGGGCACTATTTTATCAAGTGATAGAGCCATATGGTGCAAAACCCCGTGGTCATCTGAGGGCTTAGGCATGTCAGAAATCAGTGAGTCCCTTTGTGTATTGATTCTGTCTGCTAGCTGGCATATATAAAAAGAAGGTTTATAATTATTCTTCCTTTGCTCTGTTGATGGGGGAAGGGACTCCTGAATAACCAACTAATCCTGCTGAGCTGTGGAAGGATGAGATACAACCTTTTCTGCTGCTTCAAAGTTGTGGCTGGGATACGGCTGGGAAGCATCCGGCTGGCATGCTGGAAAGCCCCAGAAGCCTGCCTTAATTTCCAAGCAAATGCAGCAAATGCATCATAGTGTGGATGCATGACCAGTTTTCAGGGTTGTGAAAGTCATAGAGGGTTGAAGCTCAGTCCCCCTGGTGATATTTAGGGTCCTGTCTGCAAGTGAAATCAGAGTGAGAGCTTTGGCTGACAAGATCTGACGTAGGTTTCAACCTCCTAGCCAGCTTTCTGTACCACCTTTTCTGCTGAGAGCCCATGCCACAGAAGATGGGGACATGAGCCCCCATCCAACCTGCCAGCAGTGAGACACTTTCTTGAGGGAGGACCCTTTTTTTAACCCTAACAATCCACTCTTCCCATGCTGTCACTGCATAATTGAGGATTACGATTCCCCTTTAATCTGACTTTTCCTTTCAGAAGGTCCCTGCCCTCCTTGAAAACAGCCTCAGCCTCAGGTTTCCTTTGGCTGTGGTGTCACCTCTGTTAGGACACAGGAATGTGCTAGTTGTCACCATGTGCTTGCCTTTGGGCAATTGACCTTACCAGGCATGAACCCGGCCTCAGTCCCACCATCTGGTGACTGAATCCAAATGGTTGCTTACAAATAGAGCCGTGCCTGTATCTGGCCTTTGTGCGACACTGCCAGCCAGCTCTCTGGTTCTCTAATGAGAAGTGGGCCATGGGCACGTTGTGGGTCTCTACCAACCCTGGCAGTGTGACATTAGTTTTTAAAAAGGAAAAGCAGAATTAAACCAATCTTCAGCAGAAATATACTTCCTCATCCTGTGCTCTTGAGCTAGATACCTCTTTTGCAGCTCATCCTCCAGATCCTAGCACTGGAACATAGTAAAAATCCTTTTAGAGCCAGCTCACATTCACACACTAAGAGAAATGCTCCTCATCACCCTGTGCTTCGCAGAAGCCCATTGGACTCCCTTGGCTGCTTCCCCAGAGCCTAAAGGGTGCCGAGTTAGCTCAGGCTTTCCCCTAATGTCATGAGGTGCTGGAGCCAGCCCCCTGGAGCAGCACCTATGTGAGCCTGGGGTGAAGGAAGCCACTGAACCGGAGTGCTCGAGAAGGCATTTCTCTGATACTGTAAGGGAGAAGCCTTTGACAGGAAGGAGACCTTAAAAAATTCAAAATTCATCATGACTCCCATGTAGGCTCCTAGTCCTATTTTCATCGTATTGTCCACTTGTTTAAGTTTTCCAGCTCATGCCTCCATGGAGCTGGCTTCCCTTTTCCCTCTTTACTCCCACCACACATTTGTTTCTTTGCTGTACTGGTGTGACAGTCATCATCGTTGGAGATGTCTAGAACAGCTTTTCTACATTTCTCCACTCAGCTTCCCAGCCAAACCCAACCTTTGTTGGAAAACATCGCTCCTTTCTTACCTGTGGTCCTAAGAACACTCCACTGTTCTTCATTCTCTGAGTGTATCCAAATTGCTGTGTGAAGGGAGCCGTTTGGCCTTGCACATCTGTTGCAGGGGGCCTATAAACCATGTCTCCTATGATTTGAAGGTCATTTAAATCTCCCATTTTGCCATTTCTTTCTTCTCTCTCATGTTCAGCTTTTTTTTTTGTTTCCTCTGGGGAGATATTTTGTCCCTTTGCATCTGTGCCTCTGATTTCCCCATAGAAAAGACTTAAGCTCAAATTACACTCTATACGTCTGATACTGACTCCCCGGTCAGCCCTGCCTGCTTGCAGGATGCCTCTCTGTACCTGAGGACACTGCGGTGCATTGTCACGGAGAGGATTCAGACAGTATTGCTGGGTCAGCGGCTACCGTACAGTGTGCGAGTTTATACAGTGCTGGCATCAGGACAGACGGAAAGGGCCCCTGAGGATTCCAGAGGACTCTGCAGAAATTCCCCTGCTAGCTTACAGTAAATTTTCTGTGCATTTGGGGACTCTCAGGCTGTGACTGAATCATGTGGCATCTGCGTTATAATACAGTGTCTTTGCAAGGAGGGATCTGCAGGCTCCCAGGGACTGCAGGACCTGCAAGAAATCTATAGAATAGCACAGTGTAGTTTGATCAGAGACACTTAGGGAGGACAGTAGCTTTGGGTGTGAACATCACTGCCTTTGGGAATCTCTGCTTTCATGATTTTTTGATGTAACTTGAAGTAAAATGCATTGAAATACTTGACTGTGCAAAGAGTTACGTGCAGATTCTTTGAAATGTTGTAGGAATCACTGAAAAATTCCGTTACAAGACAGAGTGCCTTCTGCCTGGAAAATATTAGACTCACAGCACCCAAGAGATGTGAGTTGGAGTGACAGCTACCACACAAAGCGGTATCTGGAGTGTATCTACAGCAAACCTAAGATGCCAGGTGCTGTAGTGTTGCATAAAGCCCTGAAGGATCGCTCGGCTTGCCTACCTGCTTAGCATTTTCTGAGGGCAGGCAGGTCAGCTCTGGATTACTGAAACAATCCTCCCTGGCTTTACTTCCTTCTGCACAGCATAGGTGAAACTGCTAGCAGAAAAAAAACCAACAATGTCATGACTCAGAGCTGCTAAGATATGTCTAAAATTCCTGTCATGACAGGTCATGCAGGCCTATATAAGCTAATTATTAATTTACCTGTAGAGCTCAGGATGGGCTGAAAAGGCCGTAAGGAGAAGCTGGAGAACACTGGACAAGTTAGCCCATCCTAGGCTCCGTGCTGCTGCAGCTGAACTGCTAGCAGTGACTGAGCCAGTCTGTTTAACACTGGCTTGGTTATATCCACGCCTCACTGGCAGTCCTCGCAGTGGTGAGAGGGTGGACCTATCTTAGAGAGGACGCCAGCCTGTCCACAAAGCACAGGCGATCATGATTGCAGAAAGGAAAGCTTCCCTCTCATGCAAGAAGGGGCACCACTTCCCATGCTAAGCACTGGTCTGAGCATGGAGGGTAAACACCTAAATGCTTCTTCCGGAGCTGCTAGAGCTCTCCTGGAAAGCAGTGCAAGGGAAGCAAATTAGCAGTGGTGCTGCTATTTAAAAATCAAACAGTAGCATCCCATTTCTATGCTGCAACATCCTTGTTGTTCTGTAGGTTTTAGATCTACACCACCCAAAGGTCCAAAGCCCAGATTCAGACAGTTCCTGTAGTTGCTTGTGCACAGGCATGCCTCTGTTTAAGGAAAGGCAGGGAAAATTAGTTGGCTTGGAGCCTCTGCAGACAAGTGGAGACTTGGCTGCACCCTGTGGTCGGCTCCCCAGGTACCTAGCTACAGGCAACAGGAGCCTCAGGACTAAACCAGCTAGGAAGCAAGGACAGCTGGAATCTGGTGTGAGGTGAAAATGGTGCAGAGGCTCCTAGACAGTGTCTGGGTGAGGGCTGCAGAAATCCCCTGATGAAAGCAAAACGTTACTCCTCCATCAGGCTTTGTGTCAGATGAGCCCATCCATGAACCCTTCTGTTCATGGATCTTACCTTTTCCTTGGAGTCTGAAGAAACGGCTGCTTCTGGGAGGTAAACATGAAGCCTGTCCTGTTCTGCATGTACAGAAGATAGGTGCACAGGTAGTAAAGCCTGCAGACAGAGTGCCCCCGCTTCTAGGGTCTAACAAAACACATGCGGCTTGGCACTTAACAAAACTCCCAACTGCTGGCATAATGCTCGAGGCTTTTTTCAGAAGGGAAAGGAAAATGTCTTTCTGCTTTACCTACTCATCTGTGTTTTGAGCTCCCTTTCTCATTTAATTTCCCATCTCTTATAAATCACAAAATTGTCAAAAACAGCACCGCTTACTTTGCAGGTGAATAAAAAAGAGAAGAAACTACCCCATCCACCCTCTTACAAACCAAAACATTCCCAGTAGCATCCAACAGCCACAGAGCTGAATCTCCTGCTCCCCACTGCTTAGCTTGCTGTCTGACAAGATGCCTCTGTGCCAGCTGCTCTTCCCCTCATCTGTGCTGAGGTGTTTAAGCAGACGCTGCTTTGCAAGCACCCAGGAACACAGCGTGCAGCTCAAGGTATTCACAAACTCATTGCCCAGCCTAAAAATACTAACGGCTATGTGGCCCTCCCACCCCATTGCCTGGGTACAGCGCAGGCAGGGGAGAATGTCCACCAAGCTCTTGGAAGCAGAAATTTTTCCAAGGCCCTGTGATTTACTTAAATAACAATATTTACTGTATCTAGGCTGTATGCATTCCTGGAGTAACTCTGCTGGCTCTAGGGAGGTAACTAATGGAATGAACTGGGCCCTGTAACTTTAATGTGCTGAAAGAAAGTGTTAATGTATGCTGTTATACCTAGAAATAGAAGCGATTATAGCTAGTCAGGACGGCATAAGATTCTCAGTCCCTGCCTGCTATTTTATTTAACATTTCCATCTGTAGCTCCTGCCCATTTCTGCTAATGCACCTTCCTCCCATCCTGCCTCCATCTTGGGCTCCCAGTGCAGACTTATCTGTGCCACTCACCTTCATGGCCCCCATTTGAAAGTGCTTCAAGGTTTGGGGGCAATACCCAGAAGTGGAGGCTGGCAGCCTAAAACCTCCATCCTCCATGAAGCATCAGCTGCAGAGCAGGAACCAGAGGAGCTGCCACAGCAGGGGCACAGGGATATCCTTCTCTTGCAACAGGAGCGGTTAAATAGATGGCTGCCTGGGGAACGGGGAGGACGTGAGAGCTCCAGCTAGACCACAAAAGCCAGCATGGCCCAGGGCAAGCCAAGTCAGTTCTTTCTGCTTCGGTTTTCCCATACTTAGGCTGGGGGCAATAACTACTTGACCTCACAGCCAGGTCTTGCGATTAGATGCGGGGTGCTGCATAAAGCACTCAAGAACAAAATAGCACCGGCAGTTTGGTTTTGTAATACAGGATATTTCTTACTGCCAGAGTGGTTTTGTAATGTGGGGGATTTCTCGCTGAATGGCAGGGATGTAGGAGATGAGCGCAAAGTTGCCAGAGAATGACTTGGGTCCTTTCAGACTACAATCTGACAATACCAATGTTGTGTTTCACGGTGGAGAGCCATGCTCAAAGAATGGGCTAAGCATGAGGAAGTCAGACCTAGAACTGCATTTTTTATGCCCTAGCATTAAGAGGCATGTGGGATGTGGGGCATATCCCATGATGAAGTCTCTGAACACTGGCATTCCCCAGAGCGCTGGTTTCTCTGCATAAATGAAGGATGTGTTTCCAGGTATCTTGTACAGAGGAGTTTTGCAGTTTTCCCAATGTTCCTCTGTTTTTTCTTCAAAACATCAGCTAGTAACATCTCAAAAAAAAAAAGAGCAGAAGAGCCGTCTCCTGCCTAGAAGGCAGAAGGATTATGATTTTCTTACCGTGCCTCAGCGCTGGCACTTTACAGCAGGTGCTACTTGCTTGCCAAGGGCTTGTGGGGCTGCACTCCCACAAGGAGCTGTATTAGGGCTCCATCGGCACACTAGAACGTGCCTGTACTGCAGTGCAAAGGAAATGTCACTCATTCCAGGACAGGGCTAAGCCAGTGCCTTCCTCTTCTTTGCCTACGACAGCCTTCTTTTGCAACCGTGACAGCTAAGGCTGATTCGAACAAACTTAATTGCCTAGGACCTTGACTCAGCAAAGCATTAAATGAGCTTAAACTTGCATGCTCTGAAGGGTCCCTGTGTGATCTGAGAACAGGCAGATGCCCCCCAGGGCACCTCTGCTCTCCTGGCTGTGGTGGCTGCTCCACCACACAGCAGCATGGTCCCAGGTCTGCAAAGCAGAACTGTGTGCGGAGAGCCACAGTCATCACCTGTAGTGTGCTGCATCTAAACAGTCTTGTGTCTTCTCCTTATACCTCCTTGCATCTGCTTTAAGAAAAAACAGAGATTTTAACAAACCCTCAGCCTTTCAAAATGGCATTCTATTACATTTTTTTCTTCACCACCAGAGGAAGAACACCCACAGCTGAAAGCAGATCTCTTGTATAACAACGGGTGGCGATGAGAAGCCATCCTCAGGAAGGATGTGATCAGCCTGGCTCTCCCTGAGGTCAGTAAGGGATTAGAAAGTGTCACTTCCCTGAAGAAGTCACTTCCCTGAGGACAGCTAGCAGAGGTGGCTCTGGGACTGTTCTTAGCAGAACTTCTGGAAAACTAGTGGTTGATGGGCTTTGTACTGCAAATTGTGTGTTTTGCCCCATCTCCCTGTCCAGGCTTAGCTTAGTAAAGACAGGCACACTGAAATAAGTCCCCTCTCGGACCCATGTGCGCTGCATACTCAGCATTTGTTTAGTGAACAGAATTCCCCTAGCATCAGGAGAAATTTCAGCACACAATGAACCTGGAGCTCCACAAGCACCGTAACAGAAACGCAGTAGGTAACCAGGGTGAGAAATATAATCCTTACATCTCTCTTATCCATGTGGTGAAAGAATTTATGATAAACTGGGTTAAAAAAATACCTTGTAAAATATTAACTAGTGGTGCTGCAGCTGCTCCTCCTAATAGTTTTTGATTGTGTCTGCCAAGTTCAACCTTAGAGTGTGTTTTAGTGATGAATTGTATGAAGAGGCAGCATGCAGAAGAGCTTGTTGGCACTCTCACTGGCACTGAAGGGCTCCGGCTTTAGCCCAGATGCCGTTAAAAACTCGACAATCCGCATAAACAACATAGTGAACACTCAAAACGTGTGAAAGCTTCATCCAGAGCTCAGGCAAAAGAAACTGCTCTTTGGTCAATGCTTCTCCGCTCTGTGTGAGCTGTCTGATGTCTACAAGATGAACTCAGCCTTGGTTTCACTGAAGTGAGAATCACAGGGCACTCACCCAAGGAAACCAGGCTGCACAGTTCTGGGGCCTCTGAAATCAGTCGTCTTATTCTGCTGTAGCCAACAGCGTGACAGAGTCTTCTTTTCTGATACCATGTGCTTGATCACGTTAGATGTCTCACTATGCAAAACATTCCTATACAATGACGGGAGTTTTACCTGGAAATGAATCCCAGGACTTGGTCCTGTAATTCTTTTAGAACATTTGTATTATACTGGAGTCTTTCTCCCTAATGTTTCAATATCTCAACTTCAGAAACACCGTAAACATTGAGTGGTTTCCAGCAGGCTAACTTCTAGCAGTAGTCCTAGTCAATGGGCAGCAGCAAGTAGTGCTACTGGTTTTCAGCTCGGGTTAAAGGTGTGTCCACATGTCAGTGTTTGGCTTTAGATTTGCATGTTTAGTAGCACTGGATCCAGGTTTTGGGTTGTCCTGTTAGATCTAACATGAAACCTGGAGCTAGACTCCAAGTGTTCAGGAATTGAAACCTGAGAATTTGATGCTAGCTGGATCTAAGATGTGTTATTAGTCACAGAAGTTTCCTGGTAATTGTCCTTTTGTCACCGTTGCTTTTGAAGTGCAAGTATTTCAAGGTTTAGCGGTCATTCTGCAGCATGCACACAGGTGGCCTAGAAGCAAAGTCTTTATTATAACCTTATGATTATAATACAGCAACAACCTAAAATGTGTTTTCTAATCCCAGAAGAGGACCAACCTCAGTTATCTTCCTGCAGGACCCAACCAAATGTCACCAGCTGCTCCCCTGCTCTAAAGAAGCCATGATCCACTTCTGAGCTATGAGGTAAGATGTTGCTTGAGTTTTAGCTGTCCCTAAAGGAGAGAGGCCTGCAGCTCAGTATCAAAAACCTAAAAAGGCCATCCTTTTTACACATGTCACAGGGTTTAACTTCTATTCCCATAGAAATCCAGCTGTAAAGCTCCTTCTCAGATAAACAGAAGCGTAAGCAGACTCAAGAAATACCTCTCATCCCTCCACCCAGCTTGCTAACTTAATTTTCCATGCCGCAATTTAAAACAACTTATAAACTCCATTGACTTTCACAGACTTGGTGTGGTCGGTTTCCCACACTTGGGAATGGAAATACTATAGAAATAAAAGATACCCATACACAGATTAAAGTCTTTGGAAAAAAAAATATTTTTTTTCTTAGATTGCACATTCAAAACTCGAGCTGCACACGGCACGGTATAGGAACAACAGTTTGCCAATCCAGTTACCACCATGAAGGTGTGTTTTAATTAGTTTGGCTGTAGCCCCAAGGTGTCAAACTCAGCAGTAGGAGATAGACCCCATGCGTAATTGGGGTCAGTGGCCAAGACACGTCTCCTAGGCTGTAAAACATTCTCAGGCCACACTGGAAATGCCCCATCAGAGGGAGGTTTGGACAAAGCCTTCAGGTAGATTGTAGCAGACCTTTAGGGGAAAAAAACACTGTTCCAGGTAGAGACTCTGCTCATTCACCCACCATTCTGCCTTCTTTCTGTTGTTTCCCAGCTCTCCCCCTCCGCTAAACAGACCAAGCAGTGAACTTCCACTGCAGCATAATGATGTGGGGAGCAAGAGCTCTCACAACCCTCTTTCCTATGTCTTTGCAGCCTCAAGGGCACATATGGACCACGAAGGTACGAACAACACACAAAGACGACTGTTTTTTTCAAGGACCTTGTCCGGTGTTACAGCAGGATTGGTTTCACTATTCAAACCAATTACTGTTTTGGGGATGAGGGTGAGGGGACAGACTCCTAGCTGGAAACAGGAACACAGCTGTCCTTCCCCCAGATACCGATATTTGAGATTTTGGTGTTAATTAGTGCTTTTCACCAACAGATAGGTTTTAAGAACCACTCAAATAAATAAATAAATAGATAAATAACTAAATAATAAAATAGTACTTTGTGCTTTTTTAGCATCATTTGTCTAAAGTCTTTGAAAAGTTTTGCTGAGTCGAGCGTTGCTATTTCCCGCAAGTCCGAGCAATCCCACCAGCCTGACTCTGCTCCCGTTTATATCATCACTAGGAGCAAGCCCAGCCCCTGAAGACTTGCCTGGCGTCACACAGCGAGCCAATGACTGACGGAGCAAACCTCACTCAGGTGCCCTAATTCCTAGTTTCGTGCTGCCTGCCCTCAACAGCACCAATTGTACCGTGATTCAAAAAACAACAAGTTCCATCAAAATCAAAGAAAATCCCTACTTCCTTCATTTTCAATACTGCTTGTGTCATGTCCCCAGCTTTGCAGGGTACCAGGGTGTGCTTGGTCTACTGTTGTTGTGGCTGTTCATTTAATACTTTCCTCAAAGTCTTCTAAGAGGTTTTGGACATGCTGTCACCTCCTGGGAAATTGTTGTAAACAGTCTATGCACACAGGACTGCGTGTCCCTGCCACATCAACCTTCTTCTGGTTTTCTCTTCTACTGTGTTTTATGTCAGAGACATCTGCAAAGAAACAAGATCCTGGCTGTTCTTGCTGCTTCTCTCATGCTCCAGGTCTGATGCCATCACCACAGCAACCCAGCACGATGTCACGGATGGTGGAATACAGTGCTGGTGCTGCTCAGAGCGAGAAATAAATAGCAGAAAGTGCCTGGTTTGGATGTGTGCTTGTAGCTGCAACTCAGCAGAGAGTAAACGTGGAGACCTGGAGCAGAACACCGTCTTACTTGAATGCTGTGCAAGGGGCGTAGGTGGGATCTTCACATTTCCAGCGTACTAACGTCAGAAGGACTCAGATCCCTCTGAACAGTACTGTGTTATAAAAAAGCCACAATTCTCAACTAAGAGAGTCTGTAACGTACCTTATTTCGTGCATCTACTCTTTCTTATGCCCTATATAAGAATTCAACTGTTAGCACCAGCGCACAGAGAAATGCTGCCCTTGCTCAGTAGACTATGGTAAGAGCTGGGTGAACATCTCATTGTATGCAGCTCACAGAACCATTAGGCTGGAAGGGACCTCTGGAGGACACCTGGTCCAACCTCCTGCCCAAGGTAGGCCAAGCTGGATAAGGTTGCTGAGGGCCTCCTTGAGTTTTGAGAATTTCCAAGGGTGGCAATTTCCCTGTGCAATCTGTTTGCCGATTTCCATTTACAAATGGCCCACATTTGCCACAAAGGCCAGATTCCACAGGTTCATTCATTTTTATATCTCAATGGACAACAGGGTTGCGTGAGTGCCCATCAATTTGTGGACTGTCCACAAATTTCTCTCCTTCCTCCCCTCAGCTGAAAGAAAAGGAATTTAACAGATGTAAGAGAAACCTGGAAAGGACAAGAGGTGAGGATATCTGGGAGGGGCAACAGCTGCAAACACTGAAACTGTGTTTGTGGGCACTTCTAACAGCTTCTGCCCAGCTCTGATCATAGCGTCTACTAACATGGTGTTACAATGCCTTGATCTGTGCTTTCTCTAGCTTAGTACCAGCAGCAGGCGAGGGGCACCCAGGGACACACGGCATTCTGTACTCCAGCCCTCCTCACCTTCGGCATGGGAGTGCAGCGACCTTGAAAATGCAGTCCAAGCTCCCTGTCGCTCAGGCCAGAATCCACTGGGGTGGTTTTGGTTCTTAGTAGTCTCTGTTGTCTGCGTTTCCAACTGAAAAGAGTGCAGCTGTAGTCAGCTCCAGTGTAGACCATCAATCGGTAACCCGCAGACTTCTGCAGCCCTCTCGGAGAAAATGTGTGTGCTTGTGGGGTGGAGGACACAAAAACTCACTTCCCCTCTGTAAAGATGACTGAGGTCAGTCCTTAAAACATGCCCAGAACAAAAACATATTTTACACAGTATGTGAAATAGCTGCCATGTTTTTGTGCGGTACCCTGCTCCCTCAAAATAAGAAACTAGGGTGGTTGTTGACTCTTGTTGTTTTTTAAATATTAACGAGAAGGAGCTTTCTGATGCATTATGATGGACAACCAGTGATGTATCCCAACTCATCCATGACAAGGTCTTTCACTTCTTACTCAGGTGGGCATGAAGTTCTGCTTCGAAGGCCATCTTGTCAAAGGTGCGCATGTTTGTCTCCTCTCGTACCTTTTCCCGGACATGGAAGGACGCCCGAGCAACAGACCTTGCATTTTCTAAGACAGTCTTCTTCTCCTTGAAGATCTGCTCGCTCCTCTCCAGCTTCCTCTCTATAGAGAGGAGGATCTCCCTACGTCGTAAGTCTTCATACTGTTCCACCTTTTGCTTGTTCATCTTCTGCACCTTCTCCTTCTCCAGACGGCTCAAGACCACTTTGCGGGCTTTTTCTTGGACGGCTTCTTCGGCCACCTGGGCAGCATGCTGGAGCTTTCTCTCTGTCTCTCTAGCAAGGGCCTCCAAGTGTTCCTTCTGCTCTCTTTCCTTCTTCTCTGCTGCCAGTTTGGCTCTCTGGATCTGCATGTCCTCCCGCCTGGCCTTCTCCCTCAGCTCTTGGTTCCTCTTCTCCACTAGCTGCTCATAATTCTCCTGAGCCTTTGTCAAACTCATCTCCAGGGAGGCTTTCAGCATTTCCTTCTCTTCTGCCTCTTGCTTGGCCAGTTCCTTAAGCAAGGCCTCGTGCTTGAGCTTCTCCGCTTGGTTGAGCAGTTTCTTCTCTTTCTGTAGCTGCACCTCCTTCTTCAGCCTCTTCTGTGCTGCCATGGACAGCTTCTCCTGCAGGAGCTGCTCCTCTCGCTCCCGGTGCTCCTTCTTGCCCTCTTCCTTCGCCTTGAGGTTGTGCTCTTGGTGGAGCTTCTTCTGCTTGTCCTCCTGGATGGCCCTCTCCAGCCTCTCCCTCCGCAGCCGCTCCTGCTTCTCCGCTTGCTCCCGCCACCTCTCCTCACACACCAGGCGCTGCTTCTGCTTCAGCAGGGCGGCTTCCTCTTGCTCCTGGCTCAGCCTCCCGCGACGCTTCTCCACCTGGCTCTCCCACATCCGCTGGCCGTGCAGGAGAGCCCTCTGCTTCTCCTTCTCCTCCTGCTCCTTCCGCTGCTCGGCCAGGCGCCGCTGGCTGTCCCACTGCAGGTGGGCCGCCTGCCGCTGCTCCCGCAACAGGCTGGCCTCCTGGTGCTTGGCAATCATCAAGGCCGCGATCTTCTTGTCCCTCTCGGGCACCTCTGAGAGGCCCTTCCTCCTCTTCACCTCCCTGACAATCCTCTCCACCTTCTGGGCCGTCTGCGGCGAGTGGCTGAGGTCGCCCAGGCTGAAGCTGCGGCCCAGCAGCGCACCGCTGGCCAGGGCGGCTCCTGCCCTGCCTCGGCCCCCGGCCTTGCCCCCGCGCTCCCGCAGGCTCTCCCCGCTGTAGGAGGACGAGGCCCCGGACTCGGAGGAGGTCTTGCCCCAGCTGCCCTCCCGGCGCTTCTGCAGCGAGTCCAACGAGTGGCTCTTGGCCTTGGCACCCCCCGACGCACCCGCCTTCCCCCCGCCATGGGGCCGGGGCCCGGCGGCGGCGGCGGCGGCGGCGGTGGCCCGGGCAGGGATGCGGGCGGCGGGCGAGGGCGGCAGGCTGCCGAGGGGTGCGAGGATCCGCCTCTTCTCCTCGCGGATAATCCTCTCCCGTTCCTCCCGGCACTGCTGCAGCTTGCGGCGGCGCTCCCGCTCATAGGCCTCGTAGAGGCCGGCGGCCACCCGCATGGAGCGCCCGGGGGCCTCCCGCAGCAGCTCGCCCAGCGCCCGCGGCAGCAGCTCCACCGGCCGCACGGCGCAGCGGGCGCAGGCCTCCAGCGACCGCGGGCTGGTCAGCACGTACCGGCTGCCCTCCGCCGCCGCGCAGTCGAAGTTGTACAGGTCCAGGTGCAGCAGCGGCGACTGCTCCCCGGGACGGGCCGGCTCTCCCCCCGCCGCGCCGCCGGGCGTCGGGCAGGGCTGCGGGGGAGGCTCGGCCGGCGGCTCCACCATGGTTGGGCCTGCAAGGGAGAGAGCGGCGGCGGGTGAGCAGCCGGGGCTGGAGGTGGTGTGGTGGTGAGGGGGGGGTTGGACGCAGGGACCCCTTTTGTCTGCGAGGGCAGGGGGAGGCAGGGGCCCTGCGTGCGTAACCTCGCGACGACCCACCTGCTTGACCGTGTCGCCGAGGCCCACGGGCAGACCTGT
>JAVSBS010005619.1:0-26946 GCA_033124195.1 Coracias cyanogaster | reverse complement strand
CAGCACTGCTGCTGAGCGGGTAAGTACTGCCAAGGGAAGTATCTGGAGTTTAACCTTTTGTCTAATCCAGCACATCGCCAATTTTGGTGATGGAGCTGTTGTAGGCTTACACGCCTCCACCAATAAATTTGATGAAAATTAGCAAAATGCATACTCATTCCCCAGAAGCATGATGTTAGCAGCCACAAATGAACATAACTTCTGGCAGCAAAATCAGCCAGAGGAGCTGCAGCCTTTGATGTGGGCGGCAGCAATGTGACCTGGAATAACTGCCTAAAAGGGTGAATACAATCTTCATGTGCAACTTTGCCATTTATGATTTCTTTGTAGTGGTGGGAGGTTAAAAATGCTACAGTTAAAGATCAGATAAAAGCTGATGCAAAGTGTCACTGCACAAACAAGTCTAACCCAGAAAACAACCGTGGTGCAAAATCAATTCTGAGAAAACATCTCCTGCCAGATGGGCCTGACTGGGCAAGCTGTACAACCCTGCAGACCAGGGATGGGGCTTGTTTGCTAGCAAGGAACAGCAGCTACTGTATGAAAAACTGCTACTGTAACTGCTGGAAAATTTAAATGTAACTTGAATTTTGTATGCAGCTGAAATTCACTGGGCATAGTTAGCAACCACCACTCATCAAAAAAACCCCCAAATTCTGGATATGAATAAAAAGCAATATGAGAAGTTTGTGTGAGGAGGACAAATATTCCCTATTTGCTCCTCTTTCCTATTGCTCTGGATGTAAAAAAACACCAGGTACAGTAGGTCTTGTCGTAAGTGAACCCTCTGCTCCACCAGTTGCATTCTCCAGCACAACCTTCAGATATAAAATTCCCCATTAGAGCAGAGAGAGAACCCCGGAAGACTAAAAAAAAAACAAAACCAAAAAAACCCAAGAAAACAAACCCAATAAAAGTTGCTGATGCTGAAATAAGGTGTGCAAAACCAAAATTACAACGCAGATGCGAGCAGAAGCAGCCCTGCTGACACAGTCCAATCTCTGCAACAACTGTTGTGTTTATAGAAAGGCACTTGTCCTCTGATGCCAAGTGAAGTTCATCTCCCGTGTGTACGGGGGAAACATCGCCTCCAGACCTGCTGTTAAAAGCTCCCTGAATCCGGCTGAGAAAAACTTCTTTGTCCTGCAGCACTGTTCACCATCTGCACATCACACTTCGTGCTGGATGCCAGCAGGGATTTTACTGAGTGTCCCACTTCTGGCCTCCCAGTACACACGATGTTTATGGCCTGTGCACAGCGGAACATTCAACAACTGTCTGTTTGTGCATGTATTTAATAGAATTAACTAATGCATTTTATCTACAATCATATTCGATCTAGCATTTTCTTCCTCACTTTACATCCCATTACCTACAGTCTTCAGGTACAGAAAACAGATGCAACCATTTTTAAATAACCTACTTTCCAAAAATAGCATTGGAATGAAAACCAAGACAAGTTGCTCAATTAAGCAAACGCTTAAAACTAATTTAGACCCAGCTGAATAACCTCTTTCAATAGCTCACTTACCTTATTTGCATTCCAATACAGCTCAGTCTACAAACCACATTACTAGCAGTACTTTTGTTACTATATTATTACATCTCAGAAATTATTTGTACGCAAAATTAAACCAGAATCATTTTTAGCATGTTTATCAGATGAGCTACACTTCCATGCAAAGTTTGCTGCTGTGCATTCAAAAATTTATGAGGAAGAACGAGAGAGAAGTCAATATGAAAAGCATTCTGTTTGCTTCTGACGCAGAAGAAAGTGATCTGAATCAGACTTAAAAGAATCAGCAGTTCCAAGACAGTAAAATGCTGAGCTTGCCCAGCGCTGCTGGGGAAGCAGAGAGCGAATGAAGCAGGAAGGTTACAGTTAGCTTTCACTGCAGTCACCCTTCTTTTGCAGGGAATAACCTCAAAAACATTTATAAGGATAGCTCCCTTCTCAAGGCTCCTACAAGGATAAAAGGATTAATACAGAGATCATTAACAAACAAAATGCTAATATCCATAACAGGTGCCAAAGCAGCATTCTGCAGGTAGCAATAGCAAGAGAACGTTCACTGAAAAGTGACAGAATAAGTACACAGTGATATTTCTTTTAAGTACACCAAAATCTGATTAAAAGCCTTAAGAGCTGGGAATTCTTTTAAATTGTTATAGCTCAACAGAAAAGCTGCAATTTAGGCTTCTTTTATTAGGAGAACTTTTTAACAAGCAAATAGTCTTGTAGGGCTTTGTAAGCTCACAGGAGAGCTTTATATACCCATTTATTGATACTCCCAGGCCACGTTGGAGCTGGGTGATAATCAGCAAGAGCAACAAAAACAAAACCCTAACAGATTTTCTTCTCAGAACAGAATGGGGGCTTGTCTGCTCCCTCTGAATCCCTTGTCATTTCCATGGCAAGACAGCTCACTACTGCAGTGGTTACTATTATGTTACTGGAATCTATTTAGAGTTGAAGCATTTTTTTTATACACAGCACCAGATCTTTCCTACCCAGAAATACAAGGTGATTTTTATCTGTGATCTAGGGCAAAAAAAACCCCAAAACTTTCAATGAAAGATGCCGATGACCAGCAGTGACACGAGGTTTGAACATTCCGCTTTGCCGTGAATGATCAGCAGCACCTACCAGCACTACACAGATTGCGGTGGGGAAGCAGCTATGCAACGTGAATACTTTTGATACAAAGAAGAATAAGATACTGTCTGAAAGACATCTGGGTAACTTTGAATGTCAGCTGAACAACAAGCAGGAAAATAGCTGCTTGCTATTTATTTGAGACTCTGCAGGATCGAACATATCAAAAGCAGGAAGATGCACATTCTACTGTTATGCTGCTACTATCCTTTACAAATAGACCACACAACACTACTTTGTGCAATACAGTTGCAACACACTCTTCCCTAATTACTTGCACTTAAAATTTCTGGAATGGCAAAATGAAGACAACTACAGACCCTCCTATACCTCTCTTCCATGTAGCCAAAGACTATCAAAGCCAAAAAGCTCAGCACATCATCACCTACAGCCTGGGGAAAGTCCAAGAGAGGGCTACGAGGATGATTAAGAGACTCGAACATCTCATGCAAGAGGAAAGGCTGAGAGCCCTGGGGCTGTTTAGCCTGGAGAAGGCTGAGAGGGAATCTGATCAATGTTTATAAATATCTGAAGAGTGGGTGTCAGGAAGATGGGGCCAGTCTCTTTCCAATGGTGCCCAGTGATAGAACAAGGGGTAACAGGCACAAACTGGAACACAGGAAGATCCACCTCAACATGAGAAGAAAATTATTTGCTGTGAGGGTGGCAGAGCCCTGGCCCAGGCTGCCCAGGGAGGTTGTGGAGGCTCCTTCTCTGGAGACTTTCAAGGCCTGTCTGGACACCTTCCTGTGTAACCCTGCCTAGATGAACCTGCTTTGGCAGGGGGGTTGGATGTGATGATCTCTAGAATTCCCTTCCAACTCCTACCATTCTGTGACTCTGTGATACAGCCTTTGGAACAGGCCCTGCAGCAGGATGGATAGTGGCCATCCGCACCCACCTGCCTGGGCACAGAGGAGCCCCTGTTCTACACGTTACAGAAGGTGATGAGGAATAACAGGTTAGGCACCACAAGAGACAAGCTGGCATCTCAGTGATAGCTTCCAAGTCACCTCGGAGTTGGGAGTCTATCCACATGTTGGCCACTCGGTTCTAGCCAAGTTACTCTAAGCAGGTTTCCCCAGCTGGCCATAGACTGTGCACTCCTTCAGATTAATCCGAAAGCACAGACCTGCTCTGCAGCACTGCTGGGCTGACAAGCCATACCCTGATCATATATAATTATATAGCAGGTATTTGCGACTTTTTCAAGGCCTATTAAATTAGCACACTTTACCTTTGCTATGAAGCATTTTTGCACCCGTAAAACATAACAGCTCATGCATTTTATTTTAGTAATACTAAAGCCAAGCAATGACTGTCACTTGCTAGAGATGATGCAAGATGTTTCAGTCCAGAATTAAAATGTCTATGAGAAAATTAATTCCATCTTCATGAAGGAATCTTGACATTGTGCATAAAATGCAGGTTGGGGCTACACACTGAATAACCAAGGGAATTAATGGCCTCAAGTTGTGCCAAGGGAGGTTTAGATTGGATATTAGGAAGAAATTCTTTAATGAAAGAGCGGTCAGGCATTGGAACAGGCTGCCCAGGGAAGCGGTGGAGTCACCATCCCTGGAGGTGTTCAAAAAATGAGTAGATGTAGCACTTCACAACGTGGTCTACTGGTCAAGGAGATGTTGGGATGAAGGTTGGACTTGATGATCCTACAGGTCTTTTCCAACCTTAATGATTCTATGATAATAAAGCTTTGTACGGTTGCTTAGTATTTGGTGGCCATCCACTCTTTGCACAGAGCCGGACATCTGTCTCTGGAAAAGGCAGCATGAACTTCAGGTTAAGGAGTCACAGCAATTATTCAAAAGAGTGGGACTGGTGGAACCAGAGCCACGTCAGTAGCTTTATGTGCCATTTCTGTTTGAGAACTTAACTTTGAAATTTAGATATTCCTGTGTTCTAATTTTCTAAAATTATAACTCTAAAATTTGGGTTTTTTTCTAAAGCAAACTGGAAACAATGTCCAGAAGTTCCATCAGGTGGACTCCTATCAGTGCTCCTGTGGCTCGTCTGCACCAGAGTAATTAGATACAGCACATCTGCCTTTACCATTTCAGCTGAAGAACAGCACAGCAGCAGCAGCCTACCACCCTGTGCTGGCATTAGTGGTCTGTCAAGAGCAAACGGTTCCAGGACAGCTGGCCAATGAAGAATATGCTGGCCAAACTGCAATGAAGAGATGGAACAATCCTGTATTTCCACTAAACAGGTACATTCATCACTGTCTGCCTCTTCCCTTTCTAGAGTTGTGGGTTCTTTCCTTCCTAATCTCTCCTAGGCCAGGAAGACCAGCACTGCCTGGGTTTGTTATCCTCATACCCAGAGAGTATCAGATTCCTCCCTCTAAATTCTAGCTGCAGCTTCAACTAAGAGAGAAGTCCAGCCTAATCCCAGCAGAAACATGTCAGGATATACGTAAAATTCAGAAAACAACCTCCCCAAAATCTCTACTGCATGTTACATGGAGGCTTCTAATTCTTCCGTAATTCCCGAAGTAATTCCCAACTTTTGATTGTGGTTGTCAGACTGCTTAGAAAAGGCAGCCTCCTCTCCCGAGGGCTGTGGCACCATGTGCCACGTTCTACACTTCCTTTACCAAGTAAATGTAAGGAACAGTGCTGTTATAATTGGGTTTATAACCAAGCTGGGACACTTGCATGTTGTTGGGTTTTTTTTAATCTTGAATGAACTTTCCAGTGGCAGATTCACCAATGGGTATCATTTAACTCTTGAGAGAAATTGCTAGAATACGAACAATACAGTTCCTTTCTTACCCCATATTCGCTTAAAAAATATTGATAAGTTGCCTGTGAAGCTTCCCCACGCCCCTTACAAAAACAACATAATATTAAACCTACGTTGTTTGTTCTAATTGTTGATTATTTTTCTTCTTCCTTGGAGGCTTCTTCTTCTTTGGCTTGTTGGCATTCTGATTATTTTGTTTGTTGTTCACACCAAAGTGTCCTGCTGATATATCACTTTGTAGAAGGTTAACCAAGAGTGGACTTGTGAGTGTAACATCTTTATTGACAGGGAAAACAGGATTCTGCCCACAGGAAATCTGATTCCCATTTGGCGTTCCACTAAACCCTGTATTGAAAGGCAGCCCATGGCCAGAGAAATGACTCCCTGAAGAAGTGTTGTTTCCTTGCATTGCTTGCATATGAGAAGGCACCATGTTTGGCTGCTGCACAGGAACATCAGGTAACATCTGTGTCAAGTTCACATCATTATTTGCTGTAGTAGTAGTATCCCCAAGTTGCTGAGATATGTGAGGACCAGGTCCAGTGGGTCTTAAAACTTGCCCTTGAATTCCCATAACCTGAGAAGGATTACCATTCACGGGGCCTTGCTGTGCCATCATCTGCCCAGTGAACTGCACCATGTTTCCTTGCATGTTTGGGGTTGGTCCTCTCATCAGTTGAGCTGGCCCCGTCATAACATTGGACTGGTTTTGAGTACTAAAGGGCTGTTTATTTCCTTGCATCTGAGTGGTCATCATCTGTTCCATCATCGAGTTTTGTTGTAACAAGACCTGTCCCTGAGGTCCCATCATCTGATTGTGTGTAGACATCATCTGTTGTCCCTGCTGGGGAATCATCTGTTTGGGTGGGGTCATCCTTTGGGGAGAAGGACCAAGATTTTGGTTTTGTGGTGTTACCATCATTTGGCCTTGTGGCATGAGCTGAGTTCGAGAAAGTATCATCTGGTTCTGAGGGTTCAGTGATCCCTGAGCCTGAATGTTTACCATCTGTCCTTGGGAAGATACGATTTGCTGATGCATTCCCATAAGCTGAGACTGTGGTCCTTGCTGAGGCTGTCCCTGTATGCTGCCCATGTTAACTTGTGGCACCCCACTAGCACCAGCCTGCTGGTTGTTCATATTTCCATGAAGTCCCATTAGATTGGTCTGCATCATATTTGGTGGGCCATGCGGTGCTTGCATCTGATTTTGAGGAGCTCCAGATCCTTGGCCACCTTAAAAAAGAAATTACCATTAAGAAATTGACTGGAGTGGTATAAGAGTTTTCACAACTTTTGATGTTGAGTAAGTACTCCAAAATTAAATGAACTGGATATCTGACATATGTGCAGTGCTGCGATGCAATGTCTGATGCTACAGATACACATTAGCTGTCAAAACAGAGCACTTTACATCTCAAAATAAACAATCAGACTGGTACTTCCCATGTACCCCTCTGCAGAAGACATAACAGAAAGTTAATTTCAGTTGTTATTTGTACTCAGGTTTGAAAACCTTCCATAATATCACCTAACTCAAGGGAATAATCCCTAACAAAAATAAGCTTCAAACCTGAGGTTATTTTATAATGGGTTAAAAAATAAATACCCTGTTGAGTACTGATGAAATTACATTATCAGGGGATCCACATCAGAAAAAAGAGTAATAATCAAAGCATTAAATGGAGACATTTGTGAACTAAGGATTTACTTTTTTTACAGGACTGACTGTACATAGACTTCTGAGGCTTTCAAAGGAAATAATCAAGAATCTTTTCAATGCAGAACAAGATTATTTTGTTGTTCTGCGTTTAAGATAATAACATTCTCTTTTTCTTTTTTTTTTTTTTTTTTCTGGACAAGAAGTTACTTCCGTCTTGTGTCTTTATCACCCTTAGCCTCCACATTTCAGTACTGCTTCCATTCCACTTCTTAACAGATACTTCTGTATCCCAGTACCGCAGTCTTCATCAATAATAGTTGGGTTGTCTGAAAAACATGAGCAGCCTCCTGCTTTTATCTTCCTGATTTAGCAGCACACACAGAATGCCCCTGCAGCCCCAGGCAGCTAACTCCCTAGTCATGACAAGAGTTTAATGTTCTGGTATCCATGTCACAAAAGTAAAGGCATAATTTTCTACAAAAAAAACCCAAACCAAAACAAAAAAAACAACAGAGGAGGCCACATTCCAAACAGACCTGTGTGCTGCACATTTTGGCTTGTTTGCAGCTGTGGTGCTCCGCTGTTCACTGGTGTTCCTGGAGCTGTGGAGGGGACCTGACCTTGCATGAAGTTCTGGTTAGCCTGGCCTGCAGGGAACCCTGGGGGCAGGCGCTTGGGCATTCCTGAACAGAAGAGTTTTCTTATTAGTAAGGAGGAAGTGAAAAAAGAGAAAATCTGTAACTGGAGTACGACAGGAAGAACACCTTTGAGTCTGTGATGTCATATTACAGGTTTCGGCAGGAAGTGGTTTCTGCCAAAGTACAAAACCCACTGAAGACATTTATAGTTCTTATCTGTGCAATAGTTCTGCATAACAAACTACTGTGACTCAGTTCAAACTGTAATTTAAGTACAGAACTTACAGAGAAGGTGAACAGTCCATGTCTGATTTTAATTTAGAGACTTGAAATTAAAGTAATAGTTTCTGTTTTCTTCTCTACTGCATCACAACTCTCATCAGGCCCTTAACTTACTCCACATATGCAAACACCAATAACCCGCATTTGTATTACAGTGATGTGCTCCACTCATCAGCAACTCCCACCGTAACCAGGTACATGCTCCTCTGTCCTCCTTTGCACCGCTGCTGGGAGTAGACACACAAAGTAACTTCTCAGCCCCAAGTGGGCCGAGTAACCTCATGAGACAGCAACACACAGGGTCTAGAGCAACTGCTCATCTGAGCAACCCCACTACTCCTACTGCAAGAGCAACTAATTCTACCAGGCCTCTATCTGGCACAACACCCACACTCTGACATCCCAAAACATCACTGCTGCCCTAAGACAGAGAGTAAAACCCTCCCTCGGCCTACCAGCATGAGCGGTAGCATGAATGGAAGTAACAGAACCCACTTCTTTTTAACTCACTGTCAAACAGACAACGCCACAGACCTAGAAGCAGTCCTGTCCTCCCTTATTTTTCTGACCCATGACACACCCAGCCAGGGTTTGACTTTGGTTCCTTCTACAGTTAAACTTTCTTGCACACTTAATTGTATTGCTTGTGTTAATTAACCTAGTCTTAGGTTTGTAATTAATATTTCAAGACAGTCAAGTTTACAGGTCAAACAAGACACACTTGCAAACATCGCATCACCGAACTCTACTTTTAGTTCTGGTAAACTTTTAGAAATAAAGGTTTATCCTAAAAGTTTACTCCTAAGGAAAAAAAAAGAAAAAACAAACCAAAAAACGTTCTCTTGTAGGAATGCTTGAACTAAGAAAAGCAGTGTTTACTTGGCCTATTCCAAATCCAGTATAATGAAATGGAAAGCATTTGGATGTACTTATTTACACCAGAGCTTTAAACTCAAGACGGCTTTAAAACTGAAAGATTCATAATTACCATTTAATTAACATATAAATTGTAGCAAGGAATGAGCATGTGTAGAAGCCAGGCAAAAATCTCAGCAAGTGCAAGCAACATGGCTTCGCTGAAACAAATGGAACCTGCCTTTTTAAATCAGCTGAGGATATCGCTCACTGTGGGACTGTCCATTTTAGCAATAAGGTCTACACTCAGCCTAAATAGCGTCTGTTGATAGTTTATTTGGGGTGTCATTTTTAACTCAAAAAAAAGTAGGGGTTTGTTTGTAGTAGGTTTACTTAGACAGGAAGGAGAAGACAGAGGTTACACTAGCTAGAGGACATGGCTATGCTACCGAGAGGAAATGATTCCTGATGGGGACATACGGCTGGTGAGGCAAAACTGTACGGAAATGTGCCCATAAAATAATAAATAACTGCTTCCAGATGGAGATAAGATAAGAAATACCAAGTATAGGGCACTGGCAGATCCTAAGAACTGGAAGACGAGAACCTTGAAACGGAGACAATTCATCAAATTATCTGAATTGATCTGAATTCAAACGAGACCCATGGTACAGTGAAAACAAGAAGCATGTCCAGAGCAGATCAGCAGACCAAGAAACGTACAGCAGACCAATTCCTTACAGCTTTTTGGACAGATTTCAGACATACAATGTGAGAATGCAAGAAACTAGAATATATATGTGTGTGCAGGTGGACAAAGAATAGGTCTCATATCTTAAAAATACAGAAAGAAAACATTTCAAAGGCTTAAACAAGAGCTTGTGTATGGGCATCTGAGAGCAGCCATTCCAGAAAACAATGAACAAATGAGTGAGCAGAGAGAAGTGCAACAAGTCTGGCAGAGAACCACAAAAGGGGAAAAAACACCAGGGACACAAAAGAGATCATGGGATTGATAAATGAAATTCCTTCACTGTCAGAGAAGAATGCAAGAAGTAGTAAATAAATGATCCAAGTGCAGAGGTCCACAGAGAAAACTAAAGACAACACAGCCTAAGGGGAAGTCAAAATATCCCTTGACCTTTTAATTTTAGGTTAGGGAGTACAACAGCATGGCAATAATAGCTCTTTCCTCTTTTATATGGGAAGAAACCAATGACAAATAAAGACAGGGTCAAGCAGAGACATCCACAACTTAGAAAGGAAGATGTAAAATAACGTCTCTCTTCTGTAGTAGAAAATGTAAATGATGACAGAGGAAGCTGAGGAAAGAAAGCATTCATTTGTTCTTATTACACTCTCTCTTTCTCAAAAAAATCCTCCCCCTCCCTAAAAATGAACACCACCAAAACAAAAACCCCACACCACCTCGGAATATCCTGAACTTGCTTAAAGGCAACAGAAGAATTGTCAAGAGGATGACCGGCAGTCACAACCAGCACCTGCAGACAGCAATTTCTTTCTGCAGTGGCCTGAGTCTCCCCTTGTGTCATCCCTGTGACACCGCACGACAGAGACAGGCAGTAGAAGGGAAGTGATGCCAACGCTAATTCACCTGTACCCACATTACACTCAATCTATGCCTTTATTCTATCTTTTAAAGGGTCTTTTCAAAACTAACAGCAACATTAGTTCTAGCCATTTTGTTTCATTTCTTTTTAAAATAAAAGAAGGTCTCAGAACTTCTTACCTCCTAAACCAGAGTGTAAACCTTGTGGACCTTGGTTTTGCTGCTGCATCACCATGAAGTTGGGGGGAACGTTCCCCTGTTGCACCATAGGATTACGACTAGGAGAACTGACAGGCTGCTGAAATCCCTGGGGAAGCGTGCTACTCTGGGGAGGCCTTGGTCCCATTTGCTGCTGCGTCTGGTTAACTGTTGGAGATGATGCAGGAGATCCCTGCTGGAAGGAGGAGGGAGAGGATGCAGGAGACTTGTTGGTCAGGTGGGGTTGCTGTAGTGGCGTAGGAACCCGTGAGGGCCCTCCCTGAAGGCTTTTCATTTGAGGAGCAGTAAACTGGCCAGGATTGCTCATCTGGGGAAAGTTTGAGTGAGCTTGGGAAGCTTGCTGGCTTCCAAAAGGATATGGAGGTGGAGGATGAGTAGGAGTTTGTACTGTTGCTAGAGATGGTCTTGCTTGAAGCTGCTGCTGCATTTGTCCAGGCAATGGGGCCTTTTTCCAACCCTGGTTTACTGCCATTGTACCCAATGCTCCCTGGGTTGGAGGAGGCTGAAGTGCTCCAGAAGGAAGCTGGTTCCAGCCAGGGGGAACTGGAACCTGTGCTGGTGAAGTAAATGAAGGTCGAATACCCTGCTGTGGCTGCGGATGTGGCTGGGGAGGACGTGTCTGCAACTGCGTCTGCTGCTGTAGCTGCTGAAAGTTGGCTGAGTTCATCTGCCTGTTTACAGGAACTGACTGCATTGAATGAAGCTGTGGAGCTAAAGATCCAGATGGATGAGTTTGCTGCTGGATATTTAGCCCAGATAACAGTGGGTCCATTGCATCTATTAAAATAGCAAAGAAAAGTAAAAAAAAAAAAAAAAAATAACCTACTGTAGACAAAATCCACGCCAAAATAAGAGAGGGTTAATTGCTTGCTTGCATTTGCTTACTCTGCATAAAAGTTTATGCTCCAGTGTTCCAATTTCTTCAACAGACAGAATAGGCAATGCTTTGAAAGTTTTCAAAATGTCTGGAAATCCTGAGAACCCAAGTCTCACCAACTTATAACCTTTATAACGAAGCAAAACAGCTCCACAGTGCCTGTTGCTATAGGCTAGTGTAGGCCTTCTACACCCTTAGAATCACAGAAACACAGAATATCTCAAGTCAGAAGGGACACGTAAAGATCACTGAGTCCAGCTCCCTGCAGGACGACCTAAAACTAGACCACATGACTAAGAGCATCACCTGGACATCCCCTGAATTCTGACAGCCTTGGTGCCATGACCACTTCCCTGTTCCAGGGACCGATGACCCTCTCAGTGAAGAGCATTTTCCTAACGTCCAATCTGAACTTCCCCTGACACAGCTTCATTCCATTTCCTCGTATCCTACCGCTGGTCACCAGAGAGAGGAGAGCAGCACCTCCCCCTTCGCTGTCCCCCTTGAGGAAGTTTAGACCACGATGAGGTCCCCCCTCAGCCTTCTCTTCTCCAAGCTGAACAAGCCAAGTGACCTCAGCCGCTCCTTGCAAGCCTTGGCCTCAAGGCCTTTCACCACCTCGGTTGCCCTCCTCTGGACACATTCTCATAGTTTGGTGTCCTCCGTGTACTGAGGTGCCCAGAACTGTGCACAGCAGTCGAGGTGGGACTGCACCAGTGCGGTGCAGAGTGGGACAATCACCCCCTCAACCAGCTCGTGATGCTGTTCTTGATACCCCCCAGGACATGGTTGGCCCTTCTGGCTGCCAGGACACCCTGTGGACTCCTTTTCAACTTGCCATCAACCCAAACCCCCATATTTCTTACCAGAGGGCTGCTTTTCAGCCTCTCCTCCTCCAGTTTGTATGTATAACTCACTTGTTAGGTTATCCCTACCAATTAAAATATGTGGCATAATGAGGAATTAAAGTAGTATCATAAACAAATATTCCAAGAATATTTAAAACTTTTAGTAAAAATGCTGTCTGTACAAATAAATACTGCAGAGATCTACAGAAGCTGGCATGTACTGCCACCACTCTATGGAGGGACAAGTAATAACCAGATCCCAATCCATAAACTTCCAGCCTACGTACCCCTCCAGAAAAGCACCTGAGCTGTCTGGTGCATCTGCTTCCTGCCAGAGACATCTGCCTCATTCCACCAATCCTCCTTCTACCCTTATCTAAACATAAAGCTCAGTTACAACAGTTCTACCACAAGAATATCACTGCCGCTGCTCAATGTATTTGAACAAATTACCAAGCAACCTGGTGACTTATTAGACACTCAAATTACTTGAGAAGTTCTCCCAGATCAGTAGGGGCAGGAAGGGTTCCACAGAAAGAGTAACTCCCAGAAAGGGCAGGGGAATAAATATTCCAGGACAATCCTGGAGTACTCTTATAAGCCTATGAGCTGAAGAATGAAAATTCAAGAACGTTTTCAGGTAAGTAGAGTGACTCAGTTTTACCACCTGGCTGTGAGGAAGGCCGAGGTGTTCTTGACTGCAGCTCAGCACCAGCACCACTTGCCACTATCGAGGAGGGCACATTTCCACTCTGGGACATCATGACAGCTGTAGCATTGCTCATTCTTATTAAGCCTTAAAAAATATAAATAAAAATTATCAAGTCTTACAGTTTTCACCTAGAGAGGAATTTTAGATGTATCTTTTTTAACAAGAAGAAAAATTATATTTGTTAATTAAACATTTATTTAGACTGTTTGTCTGAAATAACCCGAGGAGACATTATCTCTGTCTGAAAGCTCAGATTCCCTTGTATAAAATAAACAAGTTAACATCTTGCCGAAGCTTTGCCTTTAGCCCTAAACCTTTGAAAAGGCTGCAGAAGGAAACACTCCCAACTCATTAATTATTTCAGCCTGACTTGCCACTAAAGTCACCAAGTGACAAGACTGTACCAAAGTCATACATGTACTAAGGTTTTTGCAAAATCTGGTATCAGAAAGTAACAGAGGTGTTGTAACAGAAACATTTCAGTGTTTTGCTTCCATGGATGAAGACTGTTTATATGTTTTTATTTATAAATAAACCATATTAAATGGTTTATATTGTTGACCTGCTGGTTATATTGTTGTATTTATACTGCTACATTCACATCATTGACCTGCAGGCAGGAAATGAAGACCAGGATTGTCACAGTGATTAGAGCAGCCACTTTCAAAGTAAACCTTTCCTTAAATGTTTTATATTCCTAGTTAAGCACAATGATTTAACTACCATTTAATCAAGTTTCTACAGAGGAAAAATGTTCTTTTGTTTCCTTCTCACCAGCATCCACACACGCATTTTACATTAACTCTGACAAAAAAATGCTGCCGGTATTTTTAATTGCTTGATATCCTATTTACTAAAATACTAACTAGTTTATTTTGCCTTATGATTCAGCTATTAAAATAAATTATATAGTAGCTTTCATTTAATTCTTCCTAAAATCTGAATTTTGTAATTAAAAAGTACTTATCATGTATATACAATGTTCTAAAATGTAGAGTTTAATAAAACTACCTCTCCACGAAAATTCTCTATGATCAGATCAGAAAATAAGAGACTAACAAGGACAGTATCCTGTCCTTCCCATAATTATAATGGGTTTAGTCTACAATAGTTTGTTATTGCACACTGAATAAAGGCTGGTGCTCATTTTCATAAAGGCAGCCAAACAGAAAACTGATAATAAAAAACCAAAACATCAACACAAAAATCCCAACCACCAAACCCTCAAAAAACCTCCAAACCTATCTGCCCCCATCCAAATCACTCCAAAGTTTGTGGGAGAAAATTCAGCCAACTATTTAGTTTACATAACGTGGGACATGGTTTGACAGTACAAAGAAAAGAAAAGAGCACACAATTAAAACAGCAATTATAATTCTGTGAACCACAGTTGCTACAATCAGTGCCATTTTGATTAGCTTAGTAACACATTTCAAAGTGAAAAATTGTTTTCAAACAAAGAAAACCCAAAGGAACTTACCTTGTCCCCCTTGCATGGGGAACCCTGTTTCCATTCGCACGGAGCTGCCTGCTCCCAGGGGCCCATTGATTCGGACATCTTGGCTTCTGTTTTGAGCTAAAGCCAAATTGATAGCACCTTCCCCTACAAGCAACGCACAGTTTGGGTCAACTGAGTGATACGCGGAAAAGCAGAACACAGACATTTGCAGAAGGATGTTTAAAGATGTCAAGGAAAGAAGAACAACCTTCACCTATACTACACACTTTCTAAAGATAATTATGCCTCATACTACCCTTATCTTATGGATTTAAGAAAAACAAACACTATGACAAGCGTTAAATGCTCTTGGTTTCATCTTCAGTGTGCTCTTGGAAAACTGTCCAGAATTTTGGTTGTGAAATCCATTGAAAACTTGTTTTAAAGACAGTCTCATATGAAACAATTAGGGAAAAAAAAATAGCGCACATTTTGCTGGCTAAAACTCCAACTCCATTTTTCAGGAGGTTTCCTGATGCTCAGAAGATTTTCATATATCATTCTTATTATTAAACCCATTCTTGAAATAATAAGTCTTGAGATGCTTTCTCATTGAAGTCACTCTCCAAATTACTAAACTAGAAGTTTTGCAACATTAACCAAGTACACAAAATCACTCCTTGAGTATATTTCAATTTTAGCTCAATGGCTTTGGAAGTAAATGAGGTGTGAAATACCTTCAATTTGAACTGAGAGAATTCCCAGGTCACGAAGTTGTTGATTATTATTCTGAGCCAGAATTCGCAGCCGCTCAGCAGCTTCGCGGGGTATGTTGAAGGTAACGCGGACACTGTTCCAAGGCTCTATCTTCTGCAGTTTTAACTTGTTGGAGTCTTAAAAGAAAAACAGTCAGAGTCAGCACAAAGGCAGTTTTCAAACATGTAAAAAAAGCACAGTTGAAAACAACGAAACAATTATTTGGCTTTGAGAATTGTCAGTCTCAGGTACAGGAGACTTCTCCAGCGCAGATGTACAGTGATGAATACTGCCAAGCTACACCAGGTATTTTCCAAAAATCAGCAATGTTTTTTACTAGTTTTTACTACCCTGATAACCAGTGAAACAGCCGACACAATCACTTGATCATATTACTTAAAAACTGAAATATTCTGTGGATAAACTACTTTGGAAACACATGAAAATGTCTAATAGAACAGATTCAGTAAATCTCTAAGTGAACAGATGGATGAAAAAACTGACAAGAATTAAACCTTATTCTTGAAATATTTACTCTACAAATGCTTGTGAACTATCTTTTTCTTTTTAGAAGGCCAGTGCCAGAGTCCAAGCAGTATTTCATTAGTTTCTACCATATAATTTTTTCTGAATAGATGTTCAACCCACTGCAAAAAAGCATGTCAAAGTCATGCAAAATATTTCATTGCAGGTTTTCTGAAAATCAATTTTACACAAGTGTTTCTATGTAGAATGGTTGTTTAAAAGTAACAGGTGGGAATTAGCATGACAGCAGAGCAGTCATGGTGGAGGTATTTATTAGCTGAAGTGGTACCTAACTAAATTATCACCACAAAATGCATTTAAGGATAATTAAAACTATATTCCTAATACACGTTTATAAACTTCCAGCTGCTAGCTTTCTGAAAAGGAAGTCCCTTTCAAAACAGAAAACATTGGCCCAAATTTTCATCAGCTTTTTCTCCTACTGTAAGATGAGATTTACCAAAAGTTTGCTAGGTTTTTTATTCTTAAGAACACGTTATTTAAGAATGCCAATAACTCATTCCTATTAAGCAATATCTTGTCCTTAATTAATTCACCAAGTCCCTTCTGCTGCTACAGCAATAGTATTACTAAATTCATCCTTTTTCTACCTATAAACACATTTTTGGCTAGAAACTTGACAGGAGCTAGTTTTAAAATCTCCTTTTGTGAAGGTTTGAACATTGCTATATTTACTGTTATTAACATTCCAATATTTCACCTATAAAAAATTACATTATCAGTTTCGTTACTTCTATATATTAGTACTTGAGTTTGTTTTTCAAACATCGCATCTGCCAAGTCTAAACCAATGTTATTTACTAACTGAACGTTCTGAATATCCTATTCTGTTCTGAATCAGTTTAAGTAACCTGTCACACGGATAATTTTCAAATTAATTTGACATTGACTTTAAAAACTTGCTTTCTGCTTTCTCAGCTGAGGTCAGAATCATGTTCACTAATCCTGCCATTAATATTTATAACACACCCCACATGCAGATGCCTCTGTTTAACAAAGGCAACTCTGTGCAGCTACAGATTGGATTTGCTTCCATTCAGAAACTCTGCAATTCAGCTACGGTATTACTACATATCCTTTTACATCAGTAACTCTGTTAATTTTGTCTACTTCCAACTGTTTATCCGATACAACTCAAAACAGTGGTAATTTCTTCATAGTAGTTTTGTCTTATCCCAGCTTTTTTATCTCCCCAAGGGATAACAGCAGGGATCCCCATAACTGACGCCAGACCCAACAGACTACAACTGGGCAAAACGGAAAGAAAAGAACCAAGTGTCACAGAAATTCAGTTTGGTTCATCAGAAGTCATAGGTTATTTTTCTGAAAAGGTATCTGACGTTATCGAAAAAACAAGCATTACAATGAACATTTTAAAACCTAATGTAGAGAATGAGTTGTGTCTAAACACGAAGACTGTCTGCCTGGTGAAGAAAGGTGGAGACTCCATTGTATGGTGTGATTTCAAAAGACCAAGCAACACAACAGCAGAGTGCTGACATGGAGACCTGTAGTTATCAGGAAAAGCCCGGTTCACAAACAGCAGAAAGATGGGGAGAGAGAGCGTGTGGGCAAAGACGCGGCTTTTAGACTGCGGCTACACGACATCATGCTAAGTCCGATCAGCACTGCTGTGGTCCCAAGTCTCTTCTGATTATGTGTTCCTGCCACCACACTTAAGGCCACCCGCCTGGCTTTAGCTGTTTCTACAGCAAACTACAGTAACAGCAAGAAATTAAGCTGTTAATCTGACTGTTCAAGTACCATCAGACGAGGGGCATTCCTGGGGAAACTGGCAGCAGGGAAGGAGCGTATCACTGATCCCAGCACCCCGACCCCCACCATCGCAGCACTGCGCCCGGACCAAAGGAGAGCTCTCTCTTGAGAAAGACTGTACTCAGACAAGCAAGATTACACCACTGAGCAGATGTAAGGAATCACCGTAAGACCCTTTGCAAAGGTGCCCGGACAGCAGACAGAAGTCTTTTTCCAGATCTAGATGTGCTGGTAATAGATGTTGTTGTCCCAAAAGCCTGTTATCGTTCACCAGCTCCACAGCTGTCCCCAGACCTTGGCGGGCACAGAGGGCTATGTGAGAGCATTCCACATCCCCCAGCAGAAAAAACAAGCAAATCAGGCAGTGTAGGTCAATGTAGCAGCAAAGGGGCAGTAACATCTTGAGCTGATACAGTTACTTAGGAGCAAATCTATTGTCAGATTAACTGCAGTGGTTTAAACTGAATGGTTTTGGTAGTAAAAAACATCTCTGTGGACAAGCCTGGTTTCACTTTCATATAGCACAGCAACGTGTAATGGAGAGGAATGAAAGAGAAAAAAAACCAAGTAAAACATGAACAGGAATAAATGAACTCACTAATGAAAACCGTTTTAAACAATAAAACAACTGCAGAAGTTTGCACCCTGTGTCTCTGAGAAGAGTAGCTCTCAAATTCACTAAGAACACCACCAACAAATCTTATTACAAAGTAACTCAAACCAAGTATTTCTCTGTACAAGCACCCTGACTATGTAAATACATATTTCAAGGACAGCAGAAAAATGACAGGAAAGTACATTACCCATGTGTAAAAGGCCAGGCACATTCTCCAATATGATAGCTAGTTTCTGCTCAAAGTCTCTGTCACCTATATTTCCTTTAAAAGCTACGAAGATTGTGGAATCCTCAGGAGCAGCCTCCTGCTTCAGTTCATCTTCCTCCAGTCCTGAATCAAAATCCACCTCTAAGTCTTCCATAGCTGAGGAGTACAAGGAGGCATATGTATCTTTTAAGTTAGGTAGATCATCCAAAACCATTCTTTCCAACAATGGGAGCCTGTCAGACGTTAAGATGATGCTTGGGAGGGAAAAAAATAATTACATTAAGTATAACAGTAAGTCCGTGAAGACATTAACAACGGCTTTCAATGGCACATGAGAACAGTGACAGAAAAACCTACCGGATGACCCAATGCTAGGGTCTGTGAGACAAACTGTGCAGCTTTGAAAATGGTGGCCATTGCAGGATGCAAGGTATTCATCCACTAGAACAAACAGAAGTGGTTTCCTGACAGAATCCTGCTGCACATGACTTGAGAAGTATTCCAGTTGACCTACATGATAGTCAGGTAGAAAGGAAGGTAGAGGGTTAAAAAAAAAAAAGACAAAAAACCCAATTACATTCATCTCCCTATTGTACAGAGGGGAGGCAAGAACCCAGGACCATTCTGCAGTGCCTAACTGCCAGGAAGTTGTAAGACTCACAGCAATGTTGTAATTATAGAAAAATAAGAAAAACACCAAATTTAGTTGAAGGGATGCAAGAGGCACTCCTTTGTCCAGGAAACCGGTAGGAAAGCCACAGCACATTTCTACCAGGAGAAATTTAGCACTTCGCAAATATTTTACTCACATCCAGGGAAATCTCAGGCATACTATGCCTTCCTTCTAAAAGTTTGTAGAGATTAGGTGTTTCAGCTTCTTATGCAAATTATAACCTGAAATTTGCTCCCCCTATGCTAGCCCACAACTTCCCCACACCCCTGAGCCAGGATAAGAACAAAATTTAGTAAATCAAGTCACATGCCTGATGTTTTTTACTTTATAGAACATCTAGACTTTGCAACAAATTTTACTTGACATTACAATAGCAATCTAAGCTGTTACGTGTACAGAAGTACCACCTATGATAAAAGTTATCCCTGCATCTGTAGTGAACAACACCAATGTTGAGTTAAGATACACATTTTTCCACCCCAACACAAGCCATCACAAGGGCTGTGGCACTAACTCCTCCAGGTTAGGCCTCCATTCCCGCATGCAACGCTTTGCAAGTATTGCTGGAAGATTAAAACCATCTACACCAACAGCCAAAGCTGATGTCAAGACCAAAAACGGGACCTGTTCCTGACCACCGCTGTCAAAAACAAATCAGTTCAACAGCCAGGACTGTCAAGACCTCCTAACTCCAAAGCTGTCGGCATCCAGCACAACCCACCCAAAACGTTGACTCTGGGACAATGTACCCTTGAATAGGATACAGATTGGGGTTTTGGCAGAGGTTCAAGTTCCCACAACAAATTAAAACCACAGCTCTGAAACTGAAGGTGAGCTGCAGATACTGACCAGAAAATAGCCTTTTTTAATAAAAAAATATAACAAAGTCAGACAAGCATAGTTTCAGCTCTACATTGTTTGTACACTCATATAACATTGCTGAAGGACACATATTACAAATGAAAAAGCAAGGGCTCAGAAGTCACAAAATGCCCTCAGCGTTTGGTCAGGTCTATGCACACACTTACTGTGATTTTACAGAACACATTAGGTTTTTTTCCTCCCTTGCCACCCTCCACACTAGGCAAGCTCAATGGCATTAATGAACAATCACCTATTTTACATATAGTTACTCTTCATACTCCCACACCAGGCCTTCCTTCTCAAACATAATTCACATCTTGGATTAAAATTAAAACTAATTTTGTCTCACAAATTTTGTCTTCTGTAGTCCTGCAACGGAAAGTAAGTAAAAAATGTTTCCCAGCCACTGATCTATTTCCATAATGCTTTCATAACGTGCTGCTAGCATGGAAATTTTCAAGGTGGGCAACAGAGACAAAAATTTCAAAAATTATTTATCAGGTCAACAAGGACAATTAAATCTTTGTTTAGCCCCCAGACTCCTTGCTGCTCAGCTCTCTATCTAACACACAGGCCTGAGTGCTTGGCACCTCCATTAAGTTGAACTAGTGCTTATGACAGGTCCCCAGAAAATGAGAATGACAATTAATAAGCGTCTTGTGAAAAGGTGTTTTAATCAATTTTCACACAACTTCTTGGATGGGGAACTTCCTCACCAGAGATGGCTTCACACCAGCCAGGAGAGAATTCCCTCTCCTTCTGCATTCCTACATCATTCATTACACGTACGCTGACTTCAGGGAGAAAGGAGCTGGGAGTCCTACACAAATCACCTTTATAATGGCCTGGTACAGTCACTCTGTGCACTGAGGCAAGCATCCTGTGAATTATAAGCACTGTATTTTGAAGAAAATTACCTAGAAAATAATTTATCTGAAATTCTTCAGTAAGTTTTTCAGGGAGAGAAACTTCAGCTCAATATGCAGGCTCTTAGGTGTTGAAAAAGCACCATTATTTAGAAGGGACGGGGTGTTCCACCTGCAGCAAGAAACATGAGTACTTCTGACAATCCCTGCACCAAAGAAATACAAATTTCTCTATAAGAACACAAACATTTCCTTTTTTTGGATCATCCACCTTCTCTGTGAAAGAGCAGAAGACTCCCACCCTGCTTAAACCATTGTTTTAAAGACCTCATGAAAATGCCACAGCTTAGACCAGATTCCGTCAGTCTCGCCTCAATGTGTCAAAATCTGACCAGAGTTGCTGAAAATTATGGCCCTTCATGAACACTATTAAAACACCGTTTTTTAAATCCCAAAGAGCCACAGGCCTTGTTTCATTTGACTCAAAATCACAGGACCGCAGGGAAAGCCTGAGTTAAGGAAAAAAGATTGAGCTTTACATTTTATTTTCTGGATAAGAACACGTAGCTACAGCTCCCTTTGCCTTGTTTTTTCGGTTTTTTGTTTGTTTCTCGCATTCCGCTCCTCAAGGATCTCTGCTACATCCATCTTCCCTCTCTCCCTTCAAACACAGGCAGTTTAGTCTGTTCTATATTCAGGAATAATTTATCTCAAGTATGACAGGAGGAAGTAATGATTTCTGAAATCTTCCTCTTCAGGCAGAGAGCAGCACGCCGTCCATCTCAAACCAAATGAATCCCAGCTGCATCCCTCCTCCTAACAAATTCCATAATCTCCTGGTTAGAGGGTTGACTTCCATAAATCATGAGCCAGCACGTGACCATAATTAGTGTGTACCTTCACTCAACACTCATCCACATCAACACAAAAAGCCTTTAGCACAAGCACACACAGGTAAAACTCTGGCCACTCAACCATTCCTGTCAACTAGATGAAGTCCCAGCAGGCCACAGAGTATCTCTGACGAGTAAGAACCATACCTGGACTGATCTACACAACTACAGCACGTTTCAGGAGCCTCAGCATTCATGCTCACATGGCACCACAAAAAAGTCTCCCAAGTATCATGCTCCATTCAAAGAACACACATGGCCTCCTTCCTACCCCTGCACCCTGTTGGTTTAGTTTCCAACCTGATATTTCCCATTGCACAACTGTTTCTGGAAACTCAGCAGCTTCAGTGCTACCACGCAGCAACCATCCACCCATGAACCTGGCCTGGGATAGGCTGTAGCAGCATAAAAAGTATTATTTTATAAGTATTATATAAAGCCTGTTTATAATAAAAGCTGGCCTTATTCAGTATAATTATCAAAAATATGCAGCTGAAATAAGAGAGGCGGGGATAAATAGCCAGGTAACAGACTGATCACCAAAACACGCCTGCAGTATCATATGGGGGCTGGGGGTAACAGGGAACAGCCCATGAAAACTGGAGTGTCCAAACTGAAGGATACAGGGCACAGCCTGGGCTGCTAGAGGCTGGAGCTCCCCTGTCCACACCAACTGACCTACGAGAATGTGCGAGACGGAGACGCTCTGGAGGAAGAATTCATGTACGGCACAGCAATGCCACAGTCTAGCCGCAGGCTGACGGACAGCTGGGTCCCACTGCACACCACGGGAACCCAGAAGACAGTTTGTTATGCCATGTGTGGTCCCCCACCAACCACCCCGACAGTAAAGGAAGCCTGCCTGACAAACCCAGCACCATGTGACCGGGGAATACTGAGAAAATCCCATCCAGTCTGTGGGAGAGATGGGATTAGAACAAAATCTGAAAGACAGTTGTCACTAGCTGGAGAGCAGCTGAACACCAGAAAGGCAGCACCAGAGGGAAGTGCTGGTCTCTGGGGGTAATAAAAAAAAAGCCAACCTGGTATCTTGGTGTCCTCAGCCAAGATCCACTCAACTGATCCAAACTGACAGTTCTGTCAATTTGTTTCTTAAACAGAACTTGAAGCCTCCTGTGCTGCTTTCTTCTAACTACTGCACTACACAACGCAAGTAAGCTCACACAAGGCTTTCTCTCCTAACTTGTCCCAGGTTTTCTGCAACACAGTCTATTGATTTACAAGCTGTTTATACATTTCAGGGAACTCAGAATAAACACTTTCACAACTGATGTCACACCAGAACACGCACCCTCTCAAAACAAATATGCAGGGAGCCCAATTAAATGCAAAGTACTAAAATCCTGCCCTATGCCTGAAAAAGTACCCTTCCAAATCACACATTAGACTGGAAAGGGTGAGAGGCGAAGAAAGGATGGACTGATGACCTTCCCTAGCAGATGGCTGAAGTTAGCACTGAGCAGGGTCCTCATCCCCACACAGACCATTATTTAAAGCTGCAACAGGGAAGAGGAGAAAAATCAGTCCAGTAATGAGACAATCAAGCCCCTCAGGGAATCCAGAACAGAGTGAGGAGAAAAAGTCTTTGATAGCAGTAGCAGCATAATTTCTGAAGGATACAGAACCTTCCTTGCTTCTGCTGCCATGAAAAATGGTTTTCAAGCATTTTCAAAGAAAACAAAAGGAAAAAAGAAAAAAGCATGTCTTGAATAATACATTTGAAAGTTTTCTTCCCTTGTTTTAGGTGCCAGTGAGACAAGATGTAAAGGTATTTAGTAAGTTTTTCAGGATGGGGACAGAGGAGATTCAGCACTGCCAGAATATTGTGAAGAAGATGGCTTTCTTTTAATGCGTAACATACTCACACTTGCACCTGCACAGACAATTCTGAAGTGCAACACCCATAAAACCCAGAAACACTCCAATCATAACAATGTATTATCCTCCTACAACTGTTTTAACTGCTTTGTTGCCTAGCACAGCGATCTTGGAGCTTGTCAAATCTGACCAATAGATAAACCTATATAAAAACAACCATTCTATGATATGAAGATTAAAATGACATAATTGTTTTTTGCAAAAACACACAAAAGTAATTTTAAAACAAATTCTAAATAAGTGTCATATTGTTACAGTAGGAGATTAAATAAGGCCAAGAATCACTGTTAGAATACCTAAAAATAAACTTAAACATGCAGTAAAATCTCCTCTGAAACAACTTTAGCCAGTGGTAGTTCTGGAACTTCAAACTTTGTCATTAAAGAGGGGTAATACCACAGAAGTGTCCCAACCATCCTCTTCTGGAGGAAGGTCTGAGAACAGCTACAAACCTGACGGCAAACACCTGTAACTCTATGGCAGACGGAGAAGTTCGCTCTGGAGAGCTCCCAGCCCTTCAAATCCACATAAATGTTAGAGGTAAGGACTTATTAGTGGGACAGCTGGGAGGAGAATATATCAGAACAAGAAATACTCAAATGCATCATAAGCTTAATTTACCTACCAAACAAATTCCACAACTTCAGTACTTTGTGGCATGCAACAGGTCTTCAGGTAATCCCAGACTGGCAAACATGGTTAAACAGCAACTCCCCAGAAGGTAATCCTGAAAGAAAACCATCACACTTCATCAGACAATGATGCAAAGTAACAAAAATACTGAATACAACTGTGAATACCTCATTTTTTACTATACAGTCTGCACCAAATACAGCTCTCTCCTTAGTAATGCAAAAAACCCGTGTTACCATAGTCGAATATTAAACGGCAAAGGATCTGGGAAAAAATCAACCTTTCATTATAGGAAAAAACCTGAATACTCCCACTGGCTGGAAATAACATTTTATTCTTCTAAGTAGTGAAGTTTTGCCTAGAATAATGTATTAATTAAGATAAACTCTTTGAGATTAAATTCATCTTCTGAAGAGAAATTGGCACAGCGAGGATGCACTTCAGCTCATGCTAAGCAAATGCCTAAACCAGCTCACCTTAAGCTTATTCCAGAAACACATTATGAGCTTGCGTGACCACCTCAGATGGACATTTTTATTGCAGGTGGCCAACAAAGCGAGAAAAATCCATCCCCAGAACTGGCTCCTGTTCACGGTCTCATCAAGTTGCACTCAAGCCTCTCAGGGTAATGAAAGCGCAGCAGTAAAGCTAATGCCTTCGGCGAAAACAAAATGCCGCCCCTCAAATCAAGAGGGTTTATATTAACATCCTGGTTCATTTTTTCAAGTGAGTTTTCTGCTTACACACCAGCCAGCTCATCAGTGGGGAAGGGACTGCCCCAGAACAAACTGGGGAAGCAGAAAAGGGAAGAGGACTCAGAAAGACAAAGCAGAAATTTGCTATCATCCATCTAGTTGATGAAGTAAAATAGTTTTAAAAGCCTGAGCTGCCAGTCCGACGATTCAACAGGGAGGAAAGAGTAGTCACATTAAATCAGATCATAGATGCTTTGTAGCACTTTGAATAGTCATCTAACACTTTCCAAGCTCTGGTATCTTATTTCTACAAAAGCACTGTAATTCAAGAAGCACATAGCACCAAGCAGAGGACCTGAGTGGCTAAATCCCAAGAAGCACCTTGGCTGTTTCCAGCTATACACAAACCTGCTTAAATGCTGTGACCAAGCACCAAGCTGGCAAGCAAAACCAGAATCTGAAACATGACATTTTAATATCATTTATTAAGCGTCAGCCAAAACTAAGAAAAAAAAAAAAAAAACCAACAAAAACTTTCCACGTTGTATAGTGGATAATGCATTCATTCTAATTTTACACCCTTTTATAAAAGGATGTTCCACGGACTGTTTTAGACAGCCTAAAATGAGCCATGCAACAAACTGGTTGGTTATCTCCAAAGCTGTGCTAAGAGTTCTCATGAAAGGACAGTCTTTAGTTGCCCAGTAAAAGCTGTTTTTAAGAAGGCCTCAAAGCTGACTGAAGCCAGCCCCTGTTCAAACCGTCTGTGCCTCAGCCAGGCAGGGGTAAGAGTCAGCATTTGGCTGAGGGTGGTGAGCTGGAGGGAAAAATCATTCAAACTCCCTGGTGCCAGGAACTGAGGGGCTTTTTGTTGCTCCAGTTCTCCCTGCTGAGGGGAAGGATGACCCTCCCTCACCACAGGTGGAGGGTATGAGATGGCCTACAGACACCCCGCTGCTCCAGAGAAGATCGGCTGCACTAGCAACCTCCAGTAACAAACTGCGGATGGTCAGCTTGGGCTCTGAGAAGAAGAACGATTAACTGTTGCTGTCTCCATTTCTGTTGCGCATATTAGACAACACCAAATTTGGTTACGGAAAATAAGTCATCAACATGGGTTCATTAACTCCAACCTCCATTACAATATTATCTGATAGAGACCTTGAAATGCCTAGAGACTGAACACATTCCTTAGTGAACAGCAAGGAATCCACAAAAACAGCCCTGAGAAGCATTCCATCTACAGAAAGTCTTGTTTACAGCTTACACTTTCCCAAACATCAAGAAAAAATGAAAGTCAGTCTGCAGGAAGGCAGGCTTCATTCACTCATTCCATACAGAGCTACCCGCCGCTCTCCATACTGTTCTACTGCACTCCCATAGACCTCGAGCATAAAACACCACAACCCAAGTGTTTCCAACAAGGAGCAAATTACAGCTTGTTGTATCACCTTCTGCAGTCATATCCTGATGTATTTTGGCAGCAGGTTTAGTGGAACACTGGCTTGTTACAGATTTATCAAGTTTGTTGAAACCCCACAACTCATGCCAGGCTGCAATGGACACATCTCAACTGAGCCCTTCATTTTTTTTTTTCAACAGAATTTGGCTGCCGAGATTATCAGGGTTGCTTTAAAAAGCAAGAGGATAACTCCCAAATGAGTTTCAACTGCAGCTAAGTTAGACACCTAAAAATTCCTGCTTTCAGCAGCCAAGATAGCAGCACAAGGGGGCTGCCACTCGTCTTCCTAACTAGGAATCAGCAATTTTCTTGGAAGCTATAGTCCACACAGTGTAATATTTGATCAATCCATTCCCACTAGCTGAATTACTAATGTCAGATATTAAGGAGATTTCCATTTGGAAGAAGCACACCAGAGCTTGTCACAGATTAATACTATGACAGAGCTTTGCACTATGTCACTTTTCATGAAGATCCATCAACGCAACCAGCAGACAAGTAAAATGAGGTGCAATTTAAAATCAGATGCATCCTGACA
>JAVSBS010005618.1:16906-28436 GCA_033124195.1 Coracias cyanogaster | reverse complement strand
GGGGCCGCGCTGCCGGCGGGGCCAGAGAGGCCGGGCGGCGGGGGCGGCCATCGCTGCTCTGCCTGCCCCGGCCGCAGTGCCGGGCCCCCGCAGGTACCTGGCGGGGCCTGAGCGCTGCCAACCTTCCTCTTTTTTTCCTTTTCCTTTTTTTTTCCCCCCCGCCCAGCCACGCTGCTGCTGGTGAGGAGTACGTGAGGTGGGTTTTGTGCGTAGAGGTCAGCGCCCAAGTCCCTGTCGCGCCCCTGCAAACTGAGAACTTCCTTTATGGGGAGGCTTTTCCACACGTAAGGACTGCAGGGTTATAAAGGCTTTAATAACAATATACAGAGAAAGCGATTCCAAAATCTTAGTTTGTTTAAAACGAGCTCTTTTTGTTACATGGGTGTTTCAAAAGCAGAGCTTTAAAAACCTTAGGAAACAAAAACATCAATCCTGAGAGTCCCTGTTAAACTTTAAGAAGCAAATCTCTCTTTCTTTTCGAAGCGTTCTTACACGTACCTGCTTACACATTGAAATATTTTGGTGCAAAGATCCTGGCCGGTGCCTGACCAGTGTCAAAGCTGTTAAGCTGGCCTGATAGGTTACCCAGGGATTCCCTTGCCTTGGAGAGCCTTGTGTTAATGTAAAGCTGATGTGGCTCTTCCCTGCCACCTCCCCTGTGGTTCATGATGCATGAAGTAAACACGGTGTGGCCCCAGCGCAGGTGAGCTTTGACCAGCCCTGGCTGCTCAGATGGTTTCTGGGCAATGTTGCGGGGGGTGGATTGAATTTAAGGAAGCTTAATAGCCTTGCAAATAGAGAAGGTGCCATGGCAAAAGCTTTAGTCAGAGCAGGTAGAAAATGGCAAGTTCTTTGTGAGTCCCCACCCCTCATCCTCCTCAAATTCAAGCTCAACAGCTCCAGAGAATCCCACTGGTAACAATAATTTGCTGAATGCAAAAAAGGGGTATCCCTTATCTAATAGGTTGGCCCATAGTGTGAGCCTGCTTGTAAAAGCCTGTGTAGCTCCTGTATTTACGCAGAAAGCCAGGCTGAGCTCAGGTAAATAATTACTGCTAAAATGCTATTACTTTCAGTAAATACAAACTAATGTTTGCTGCTCTACACAGTATTTACCCAGGAAGCCAGAAGAACCAGAACCGCTGTTTGTTCCCTTAGAGCATTTCATGCCAGCTGCCTGAAATACATCCACACGTTGCTTCATGTGTTCTCCTTGTAACTGGTCCTCTGCCGCCTTTCGATGTAAATGGTCTAGGTAACATAAACCCCTCGCTTTTTATCCCTGCATGCTAACTCTATTTCCACAAGGTTAAAATAAAAAAAAAGGAAGAATAGCAAATAAGAAACATTAGCATGGATATAAACAGAAGTCTACCTCGCAGTCTGTATAAATATGTCTCCACAAGCTATAAAGGGGATTATGCACGATTTGCTATTATAATTTTGCCTCTAGTGTAATCATTTCCTTTGGAGAAAAATGAGTGTAGAGTTAAAATACAGTCTAATGACCCAAGAAACGTTATTTCCTTATATTATTGCTTTAAATACAGAACCAGTTCCAACAACTCGCCACGAGTTACATATGTGATTCATTAGATTTCAGAAGATTTTACCCAAGTCAAAAGTTAACATTGTACACTTGTTTTAGAAGATGAAATATGCAATCCCATAGGAAGCAGGCTACTATAGAACACCACTGGAAGCATTCCCTGGATAGACGCATAGCTCATATTCAGATTTATCAATAAAACCCATAAGTATTAACATCCATCCTTCTTAACCACTTGGAACAGGGAGCAATGATTTCCCAGCGCTGAGCGTTCTGCAGAGAAAAACTGGTTTCTACCAACTGAGGTTAAAGGATTAATGAATACTTGGCACATGAAAAATGAATAGTGATAGTGGGAAGAAGATTGCATGTGGACAGCGTGATAAGGTGCGTAACAGAGAAACATGATGTTACCCGCGTCACCATGCCCCGAGAAGCAGATGAAGCTTATTTCCATTGAATTTCAGATAAAATATTTTAAAACATCAATATTTATTTTGTCATAGTTGGAAATATTTTATTCATTTATCTAATATATCTAAGGAAATCACCTATAAGAGGGGTTGGCTGACTGACATTGGGTGATAAAATTTGTTCTCTGTGAGCTTCATTATGTGCTATGTTGGCTGTTTACATGCTCTATTGCCTGCTACTAAGAACTATTACCCATATGCATGAATTTGCAGGGCAGTATCTAAAGCAAAAAATATGTAGCTACATTCGCAGGAGAAATGTATTACATGATTATATATCAATAGATTGATACAGAAGTAGGGATATTGCACATTAGTATTTGATATATATCACAGATTTATAGAGAAATGTAGTTCTCAATCACATGCTTTTATGGAAAACCTGTCCTCCTAAATCACCGTCTTGGCTCACTCCATATACCTGACCCCTCTGTTTCCATTCTTGTCTAGCTTAACAGAGCTGAGCGTGCATTGTCGATGTAAAAATGTTCTGGTTTACATTTTAACACGGTAATGCTTTTAAAACAGTATTTCTAAAGATTCAGAAAGTTCTCTGTTTTCTTCTCTTTTTTTCCTGAAAGAAGGAACTTTAATCACATTTCCTATCAATCAATGGGACTTTTCAGCATGTCATTTTTTTCAGAAACAAGAGCCTTACATTTTGAAATGGGAACCTTAACGGTGTGTTGCCATATCCAATTCTGAAAATAGAAAAACATACTTTTGGAAGCCAGGAGAACAAGTTGGCCCATGGGATATTTTTGGTTACTTACTTTTTCATAAGCTCAACAAGTGTCTTCACGTGCGTATCTTGGACTTTTTCCATAATCCTTCTCCACTTCTGCCATATTGCCCACAAAGCAGTGCTACTAATTCACTTCTGTCGAGTCCATCACTTACGACCCCAGATGGCTCTTTCCAGTCATCCCATGGCTGTTCTTCCCCTAATGGAGTTTCCTAAAACTTAGCAAAAAGATCCTCTACAATCTCCTGGTAATGTTCCTCAGCCTCTCACCTCTCTTGTACTTGTCCTCCACGGAGAACAGAATTTTCTTCACTATTTTTCCCCAATATCCATTGCCCTATTTGAATTTTGGTTTAGATCCTAATCCAGCAAATGTGCAAATAAATAATACTATTGAAAGCAATTTAGCGACTTTTAACTTCAAGTTAAGCATGTTTTAAGTCTTGGGTTGCATGGGGTTTTTTTTAAATTTAATCGTAATGAATCAATCATTTTTCAAAATGGGGAATGGCATCACCAGCAGAGAGCACACTGGAACCTCAGAACAAAAGAAAACAGAAAATCAATAGCATATTTTAACAATGCGAGCCTGAAACACGTAAAGATACATCTGAAATAAATCAGTAATGTGCTGAATATTGAGAGTTTTTGTCATTTAAATTAACAGCAGTTATAAAAAAAAAAAAAAAATCACTCTTGTTATCTATTGTTTATTCCATTTCAGCTGCTATTCAATTTTCTAACTCAAATAAACTCAAAACCAAAAAATCAACCTTACTACCCAAACCAAAAACTAAATGCATTTTTATTTGGGAGGCATGGTTAGACAAAAGCTTTAACAAATTACATGATGCATTTTAGAAGACAGATTGTGTTCATTTGCTGAACTTAGGGAAACCTTTGGGTTGACAGATAATCAATTCAAATACCTGCAGTTGAGGGATTGTGTTACTAATTCCTTTCACAAGCCTTCCCTTTTGGATACAGGCAAATAAACGGGTTTTCTTTGCCAAGGAATTGACCGCATCAGCAGATGCAGCCTTTCAGGTATGGTTGCTGTCTTGCAGTCCAGCCTGTGATCACCCGCCAAGTGCTTTCTCCACTCCTTCTCCACTCAAACTGGTGTTGAGCTCAGCATGAATACATGGGCCTTGCCCCTTTATTCAACAGCTGCCTTCAAGCATGAGGTTGCAGAGTTTTTTGGGCAAGGATGTCAGCTTCTGTTTCCTTGAATCTACTTACAAAGAGTTTCAACGTGCACGGTGCTCTTCCATCAGGTGCTGGGGTTTATAGTCAATGTCTCAGTGACCATTAACCAGAAGTGGTCAATCTAAAACACGGAAGCACAACTAACAAGTAAGGCTGTCGTATTTCACGTGACTCACTCAAACATCAGCAGTAATATTCCTTGGGTAGGAACATCGGAGCAGTTGTACACCACAGCTGTATATTTTCTGTACTTTGTATGAACCACTTGTTCTTAGATGGATTACCAGGAAATCTTCCCTTCAGCCTGCTCTCCCTAAAAACAAGACCCAGCAAAACCAGCCTAGCTCGATGCATCAATGGCAGTGTTGGTGTACGCAACACAGCCTCTTTGATACAATAAAGTATATAGTGGAGAATAGTTCAGTTACACTGCAGAAAAGAGGAAAAAATATAATCTGGTATAAGAGGTGCATGTTTTTCTCCAGGGACAGAGACCAAAATATTCAATTTGCCAGATTTAGACTAGCAATGTTGCCAAGACACTTATGGTAGGTAAGTGGGGCCACACAGTATTAATTCTTTGCTCCCTTGATCCAAAAGCTCTGTGCCCTTTCTAAAACCTTGGACTGAGATCATGCACTTTTTTTTTTTAAAACTTGCCTTCTTTTAGCAAGAGCCCTTGAAGGGTTATGATCTTATATAAGTGGCAGAAAAACAGAAGGGATGGTTCCTTATTTAGTCTAATCTGACATTGGCAAAAGTTAATAGGGAGTAGGAAATAATTATGGAACGTGTTCTGGGAAAGAAGGTTTTGGGTTTTGCATCTCTCCAATGTTTGGTTAATGTTTTTGTAAGGAAAAAAAATGGAGGCAAGCACTTCCCGTCTCCGGACACTGTGTCAACTCAACGCCCAGGAATCAAGCAGGTTGCTCTGAATTTTCACTTCAAAACTCTGTAGCTGAATTTATGGACCTAAACATCGCCCTGAGAAAATGCCTTACGTCACTTTAAGCCCCATGTTTTATTCCATTATCTCAGCTCCTCAGATTGAACATAGTGTTTTTTGGTTGTTTAGGAGACAAAAGAATAGGGGATCTCTTCAACACTGCTTTATAGAGAGAGATGTGCTGTATTCTCATATCAACATTAAAGCTATATTTCTTGTGGTAAGATAGAGACATAGTGTGGGACAATCTTTCAAAATTTTCCCTTTAACTCTGTCATGGTTTAAGCCCAGTTGGAAACTAAGCACCACGCAGCCACGCTCTCACTCCTGCCCTACCTCGCTGGGATGGGGAGGAGAATTAAAAAAAAAAAAAAGAGTAAGACTTGTGGGTTGGGATAAGAACACTTTAATAACTAAACTTAACTAAAATATTGTTAAAATAATAGTAATAATTGTAATGGAAAAGAAGATAAAAAGAGAAATAAAACCCCAGGAAAGACAAGTGACACACAATGCAATTGCTCACCACCCGCTGACTGATGCCAAGCCAGTCCCTGAGCAGCGATCGGCCCCTCCCAGCCAGCTCCCCCCAGTTTATACAGGGAGCATGACGTCCCATGGTATGGAATATCCCTTTGGCTAGTTCAGGTCAGCTGTCCTGGCCGGGCTCCCTCCCAGCCTCTTGCACACCTCCTCGCTGGCAGAGCATGGGAAACTGAAAGATCCTTGACGTAGGATAAGCGCTACTCAGCAACAACTAAAACATCAGCATGTTATCAATATTATTCTCATACTAAATCCACAGCTTAGCACTGCACCAGCCACTAGGAGGAAAATCCCAGCTGAAATCAGGACAAACTCCCACTGGTCCTGTTCTCTGTGGCCCTGGTTATTTTGTGCGCCGCTGTGTCATTGTAAAATTGGTGACATCTCGTTTGTTCCCTGTGCGTGCGTTCCATGGGCTAGAAAAGAAGTTCTGCACGTGAAAGACCTGGAGGAGCAGTTTCAAAGCCAGAAGGAATGTTTCAGAAATGGTTGGGGTTTGTGCACAGGACCAAGAAGCGTTCTGCAGGCAGGTTAGCAAAGGAATACATTCAGCTGGGCATGGGTCTGATTTCATACCTAGTAGGCGGCCAAAAACATCTGGGATGTCTTCTTTGCAGATATTATCATGGCAATCTTTCATGCTTTTCTTGACAGGTTTTAGGTATAAAAAATGTTTTCAATAAATTCTCTTTTTTTCCCAGTTGTTTTTAATTCAGTAAACTTCTTTGTTCTCCATGGAGGTGTTAAATAAATTACAACAGAATAAATCTCCAAACAAATAAGCACTTAGACGCTTCTTCTTTACTCAGAGAGCAGTCCTCCTTTCCCATCTTCCACCCTGTCTTCAAGATGCTTTCCTGTGTTACTAAGGCATTCGTGTCGACAACTTCTGTTTTGATTTCAAGGCCATGCAACCTGGCTTTTCCAGTACCAGAATCTCTTGGATTCGGGAGATATTTACCTGGCCTCAAGAATGGAAAAGATTCAGAATCAGATTGGAAATGGGACACATTGAAAACGCTTCCTTCTGACACTCTGTTATTTCATTAGGTTGGCTTGAAGTGGCTGGGTTTGCCCCTGGGCATCGTGAACATATCCATGGTCGTGGTGATTTCTGGATCATATGCTGCCTGGATCATAGCATTAGAGGCTTCATCTGGACTCAGTTGTACATATCGCATTTCCGATGAGTAAATTATTATTTTTTAATGAGTAATAGTTTGTTGGTTTTTTTTTTAATGGGGAATTTCACAGATTATTAACCATAGTCGTGCCACCGGGTACCAATCTAACAGCTGAAAAACCTAAGCATCGTATTGTAGCAATTGCTTACTTGATGTCTGGGCTTGTTTGTGTGGGTTTTGTTTTTTAAACTAAGAGAATGAATTCATTTGAGTGACTGCGAAGCTCAGTAAATACCAGTTATCAATTCTCTTTCTAATGACAACTGATGACATGATTTTTACAAATGGTTGAGCACTTGGCAAATGCTAACCATAGAAATCGAATGAGCTGAAAGAAACTCCAGTCTGCCCTATTGTCACTACTGAGCTGACAGATGGGAAAAAGAGGAGGAGGTTGTGATGCTCTCCCAGAAGCCCAGGGGCGCACAGCAAAATGACTGCTGAAGTGTCTTGAAAGACCGTAAGTGAGAGAGGAGCAGATTTCCAAAGAGCAGACATCACCTACATTTTGCTTTAAAAGTTGCCCCTTGTAGCACCGCCTCCTGAAACCGGCTGGCCAAATTCTCTGCAGAGCAGCTAGCACCAGAGCTCATTCAAGCCTCAGCAGTGGAGGTAAAACTGAATTTGCATGAAGGAAGGAGTAGCTGGAGTCAGCTGCTGGGAGAGCGGGAGGGCAGGGCTGCCATTACAGCTGCCCCAAGCAGGTGGCCCAAATGCCAGCATCTGCTGTTGCCCTGGACACTGTCACCTGCCTGGGCATCATCAGCGTGGCCAGGGGGCTTTGCTACCCCAGCCTTCTGCTGCTCCATCAGCTGCCCGCTCTGGCAGTGCCTAAGCAGCAGGGAAAATCCCCCACTCTGCGGAAAAGCCTGTGAGCCCCAGAGAAGAATCGAGAGATTGTCGGTGGCAGCCTGTTGGGATCAAATCACTCATCCTCGCCTTTCCTTACCTATCTTTTTTTTTTTTTTCCTCAATTAGTCTAATGTGTCTCTTTTGGTTTTGTAAAAAAGTGACTCGAGAAGTTAAAAGTACCAAACTTCAGTAGCTTCACCCATATGTGCTGTGCGCCTCAGGCTAGACAGCACATATTGGTAGCCAGACTGAGAAGAACATTTACCACATTACCTCTTAAAAACTCACTTTATTTTTCTTGTTGAGCTGGCTCCCATCCAATGTGACACTCCAGCATGAGCCATGCAGTGACAGCAACAGCCTCCATGGAAACACACCGGAGCATGAGGCCAGTCATGGGGTAGAGAGAAAAGACAGCTCCGTCCTTTTCCTTAGTCTGCCACATTTTTTCACCAAACAAGCTTTCTTTCCATTTTTAAAAGGTTTTTAGGAGCACCCCTCCCATGCCACTGTGTCTTTGGTATGTCTCTTGTAGCAGTGCAAGAACCCAGAAAACGTGGAGCTGATTGCAAGGCATCACTGGCTTACAGCCCCAGCATTAGGGATCTCCACTTCCCTTTTTTACACACTGGAGCCAGGAGGGGAACCAGCCTCTGCAACTGAGACACAGATAAATGCTGGCTGCAGTGGGTGGAGGTTTGAAAGCACACGGCAGAGTGAGAGGCTCTTTCACACGGGGAGTGCCCTGCCAGCAGCCTCCCCACTGCTGTGCCAAAGGTCCTGCAGCCTGGACGTCTCTTTCCGGCAAAAAGGAGGTAGCAAAAGGAAACAGCATCTGAGAAATGTCCTTGAAGTCTTTCAGAATTTTATGTACCTCAAGTTCACTCCGGAACAGGTTTATGGGGAAAAGGGTGGGTGGAGGGGTGATGTTAAGCAGGTCGCTCTCCCAGTAAACTGAGGCGGCTTTGATGGTCAGGATGCCCTGAGGAGGAAATCCCTCATTATCATGGCTGTCACCACGCCTGCCTCTCCATCGTACTGAAAACTCACTCCCCCATCTAAGACCAGCATTGCAATGTTGCCTAATGCCATGATGATTCCCTTAACATTTCTCTGAATTTTTCCTTTTTCTCCTCAGATTGCCTTGAAGTAAGTCTCTCAGCCTGACTATCCACTGTTGGATGCAGACAGTGAACCAGGTACCTGTTTGGCATTGTTCCAGGTGTTTGAGCATTTCACAGGCAACAGGCTAAAATCCAGCAAAATTTGTGAGGCTACAGGCTAGCTGCTCCTGTGCTTAACTTCCCGACACCTGGCTTCACATCCACAGAGAACACGACAATAACGAGTTGCACCACACATCGCTTTTAAGCTCCCAGTACTGAATTCATACTGTGCAGTGTGAAATACCCATTCTGTATATGTCATGGGGAGAATCAGGTGCCTGGCATTCACCACAGACAGAGAGTACTGAGCAGGGGGCCTCTTAAACTAAGCAAGAAGAATGACTGAAACCAGCTATGTAGTAAAATTTCCCCCATCTCAGCATGTAAGGAGCCTAAGTGAGGGCTGCAAGGCAGTAGCTTCATGGGGCTGGGAATCTGTAGCCTGGTACTCTGTGGAGCTGAGCACCTCAGCCATCTTTTCCAGGGCCTGGATCAGCTCACTTTCTTTTAATTTTTTTTTAATGTGTCATTACCCTGACAGTAATATATATATATGACATGTAATGCAATATGTAAGAAAAACATTTCACTGTATAACGCTTTAATATACATATTATTATTAATACACTGCAGGCACCTTGGTGGTATATCTCCTGCCTCTCATCTCCCAGCACCACTCCATATATTAGCTATGCTTGCCTGAGAGACTGGGATTTCTGACTAAATGTGAACTGTAGGCAGTTACATCAAACCAACCAACCTTGCACCCATTCTAATGGAGGAACATACTCACCTTTAGGGTCTGATGCATCTCACCCTAAAATAGGTTTCTAAATTTTACTGGCATCGCCAGACATCTTTGTTGTGCCAAATGCTTCAGTGGGCATTAGGAGCACACTCGGCTTCAGCATGGACTCCAGCTCTTTTGACGCTGATTTGGTTCCTCCTCACATCTTTGCTGTCCCAAGTGCTTTGAGTGTTTGTGGGTAACACCAGGTCACCCAGGCTAATCCTGCTCTGAGATCTGTTAGGCATAACAACAGATCTTTATTAATCTGACCACTGTTTCCTTAGTTAAACTTCCTCACAAGGTTCTTTGCTGCTGCTGTCTCAGACACACAGGAAAAGTAATTGAACAGCAAGCCGTCATAAGGGAAGCCAATCACCTAGCTTCTGATCTACTGATCTACTGAGATCAGGGGCTCTAGGGCTCCAGTTAACATCCTTAATACCAGTTTTCAATGTATGAGACCAGGTCCCAAGATGATGTCAATCTGAGTGTCTACATTAAGTTAATAGTCCTGGGTGTGTTTATCAAGTTGGGGGTGTGGCCCATGAACTCTGTGTATCTTCCCAGTATCTTTCACATCACTTTTCACCTTTTCTCCTCCCTCTCCTCATCTCTCTCTCCTTCCAAGAGAGCCTGATCATTCCAACATCTTTATAGTGTAATACATTAAAAAGAAACTTTGTTGGCTACCTTTAAAGTACTTTATATCACTTTAAATCACTTACACTACCACAGCAATACTGCAAAGAATGCCATCTAATTTACATAAAGTCACCCAGAGGTTAATTAGTATATGGAGGCAAATTTCCAAAAGAGTGCACCAGGAAAAAAGCAGCAAAAAGCAATTCTTTCCTTAATTGGTTTTGTACACACACCTCTCATTCTATGTTTTACAAATGTACTCAGTAATTTCTGTCTTCATTTTCTGGGAAGATTGCATGTCAGGTAGAAAGGAAGTCTGTCATTGTGTCTGTCTGAGTGGTTACTTGCTGACCTTTTGTTGTGGGATAGACTATTTGGAAACATTGCCATCACATGCCATCACAATTGCACGGTAGGTGCTGTAATGCTACACCCATGCATCCTCTGTAGTGGAACAAAAAAAATAATCCCCAGTTATATTTCTATTTGAATAACTGCTGGGAGATGTTGATAAATACATCATATTAGAATGACATATAGTAGTACATGTCCCCAGCTCTGTCCACATCATGGAATGGAGGGAAGGTGCTCACTTGGTGAGCCCATGTGCCAGGGGAAGAGCAGGGCAGTTAATGTTAGTAGGGAAGGGCAAAAGTGATTATATTTTTGTCTGAAAAGAAACACTGAGGGACCATCAGAAACAGTCCTCAGGTGACCAAGGATAAAGGCAATCTCAGAGCCTTGCTGGATTAATCTCTGATTCTGGACATCCAGAACTAGGTATTTGCTCCATATCCATCTCTGGACCCTGAATCATAGCATCACAGAATAGCAGGGGTTGGAAGAGACCTCTGGAGATCATCTAGTCCAACTGCCCTCCAGAGCAGGTTCACCTAGGGCAAGTTACACAGGAATGTGTCCAGACAGGTTTTGAAAGTCTGCAGAGGAGACTCCACAACCTCTCTGGGCAGCCTGTTCCAGTGCTGTGTCACCCTCACAGTAAAGTTTCTTCTCATGTTGAGGTAGAACTTCCTGTGGTCCAGTTTATGCTTGTCGCCCCTCATCCTGTCACTGGGCACAACTGAAAAGAGACTGGCCCCATCTTTCTGACACCCACCCTCTAAGTATTTATAAACACTGATAAGATCCCCTCTCAGCCTTCTCTTTTCCAGGCTGAAGAGCCCCCAGGTCTCTCACTCTCACTGAGACTTCAGTGGAAGTGGTTATGCTTTTTATGGGCACAGTCCAGGTTAATTTGAAGGCCCTACTTCTCTCAGCAATAATAGCACACACTTGCACTATCATGACCCTGAAAACATGATGGGTTACACTACAATGTTTTTAATAAGAGTTTTTAGCATTACCATTTACTGCAACTAGACTTCTGCCTGAGCTTAAATCTTGCTAACCTAGAAATGTTTAATAATG
>JAVSBS010005618.1:0-16806 GCA_033124195.1 Coracias cyanogaster | reverse complement strand
CCTAGAAATGTTTAATAATGTTAGAGTTGACTTTTAAACTATGAGTTAAAGGCTATGTTTTGTTTGAGGCTTTGGAGCTCATTTAACCCCAAAATGTGTCTTTCTCTGAAGCAAGTAGGAGAAACCCCTACAGCAAGCAGGGTTGAGCAGCAGTAGCAGACTGTAAAGACTTCAGCTTTATTTCGGTCTTCTCCACCCAGCTGGTTACACACCTAACAAAGCAATCCCGATGGTGGAGCCAAGGATCTGCTCAAGTTCGTGCTAGGAACAGAACACCTCCTGCCCCTGGAACAGTGTCAAAGCCAGGGGCACATTGTGGGGATTTGACGGGCCCTACGGCATTCCTGATTGCTCCTCCTCTCTCTCTGCAGTGCGAAGACGGTGGCTCCACCACTGCTCCTTTGAAGGATAAAGTGGGTTTGCAGTTCTGTAAATGTTATTTCTGGTTTCTACAAAGGTTCCCTAGAGAGCAGACCCAATGCAAACATTTTCATCATGAGGGAGACATACAGTGGTGCAGCCTCTCATATGGAAATAGATGTTACATTTGGCAGTGCTAATAAGGTAAGCAGAGCCCTTCCGTTTCCCCTGGTCATGAATAACTTGTCCTTGACAAGTAACATCCCTGTGTTCACTCAAAAGGTGAAATACAATAAGAATACTAATAATCAACACTGAACTTATTTATTCTATTTTATGCGTCCATTATTCCTTATTATTCTTGGTGCCTAAGAAAGTGTTCTTTCTCTTCCTTTAAGCAGCTCTTGTCCATTGTTGGTGTTTACAATCTTCTTATTGTTGCTGAGGGTTCTCCTATTCCCTCCCTGTCATCGTTTAGCAAAGCTAAAGGCGTTCCGTTATTTTAATCTTTCTTGAAAAGTCAATCCCTTAATTAGAATCTATGGTTGTGGAGTTCCACTGGGTGTCTGCAGGCTAAACACCACTAAGGCTATTTTCTTACTAATTGCGCTCAAAGACAGGACATTTGTTAGTGTTGTTGATGGCGTTAGGTGTTTGTTCTTTTTTAAAGACTGTTTATCTAGGTGAGAGGCAAAAGGCAAAATTCATTAAATTGGATTTTTAAAGGATCAAAGCTTACAAGGTATAGACGGTGATGATTTTCTTGCTTGGGATTTAAGCCGAAATATGAAAAGACAAACCTAAAAGCCAGGGGTTTGGAGAATGAGCATGTCAAAATCTCTCTCAAACACAGATATTTTAAGATTGTGCTTGTGAAAGAAAGCTGTCAAACGCTGATCTGCTCTCTCTCCTACCAGTTGCTAATGAGCATCAGAAAATGTGGAAACACTCCTCGATTCCTAACGTATCAAATACATTTTGGTAAGAGACATTTGGAGATTCAGTGGAAAGAACAGTAATGCCCCCCCCAAAAGCCTACATTGTCCTTTCTTGCCTTTGCCTCCAGTTTTGCTCACTAATCAGTCTGCATGCAAGTTTTTAGGAAGGATTTAGCTCTTCTAGCTAAATGCGATGGAAGAAGAATCAAAGAACCTTTACACAGACAGCACAACTGCTTGAAATAAGTTTTGATGGGCTTATCAGTGTGTCATTTTTGTGTACCTCTTAGGGATATAAATTCTTTACACACACAACTGCCCTCCACAGCAGCAGACATATTAATCTAGATAATAAATGCAGTAACAGCCTTCCTGAGGGATGTATCTTTTTCCATGCACATATATTTACTGCAGCTTGAATATTTCTTATGCTGGGATATGTCCCATTTGATGCAGTTCTATCTAAATTAATTATTTCATTGCCCATAAACTGAAAGAGAAGTTTCATTGACTGGACATACCAAGTAATGGTACTCAATCAAAGTAAGCTCAGAGTGTGTTTCTGTCTCTCTCCTCTGTCCACCATTTCATAATACAAAGATTATTAAGATCAGGTCTGTAGTATGGCTTCCTCTACAGCGCTCGGGTTGAGTCCTGTGCTGTCACTCGGCTGTGTTATCCAGTAACTGATCCTGGGTCCTACATTGTACTTTGCTGCCTACTTCCAGTTTAAAAAGTAGCCTTTTCATGGCATTTCTCCTTCATTTGGGAAATAAGTCCTAGCAGCTGGGACTTCCTCGCCCTTGCTCTGTCAACAACTGTATTTTTCACATCAGTCCTAGACTTGATGTGGTGGTACCCCAGGTGACAATTGCCAGTGCAACGCCCGAAGACCAAACTAATGATTTATCTATGTGGCTAATCACACACTAGTGTTCAGACCTGTGCCCCAGGTTGCTGGCACGGAGGTCCCATGAGAACCAAGTACCTGTTGTGCTGCCTGTAGCATCTCTAACTCTGCTGAGGGAAACCACGGTCCCACATGCACCTTGTCCATCTCATTTCCCTCTTCCACCCCACTGTTACAACTGCTGAGGTAGACTGGCTTTCTGCTCTGCTTCTGTCCCTGTGACCTTTCCTGTGCCATGGCTTCTGTTCATGCCACCTACACAGTGGCTTAACTTGAGCAGCAGCAGAGCTTACTCCCTCTGCAAATATCCTCAGCACTGTGATTTAAGCGTTCTTCTGGTATTTAGGAGCTGCAGCCTAAAACCCTGACAGCTCAAAAACTGTCCCATTTCCAAGGTGAGATGGATAACACCAAAGACCCTGAAAGCTGAGTCCAATAGGTTAGTGATCCTCTGGGAATTTCAGAAGAGGTTGGGCATCTTGTCTGGACAGTCTGAAGCACAACAGATCTTAGGTGAAAGACATGGGGCATTTCCTGACACAGGGCTACATCTAAGCCAGTTCAAAACTTCTCTTTGAGGGATTTGACATCAGACCAGGGTGTTTCTGGAGAGTAGATGTCTACTGGGTTAGACCATGCTGGAGAGTAGGAAGTCTGGATCCCTATCCCGGGGATTTAGGCATGTGGATTTTGTCCAAGTCCCAGTATAATTTTGAAAGGTATATGTGTTGCTTTTAATGCCTATTCCTCCAAAAAAAATCTGGTCAAAACCTGCATGTGCTAATACCTACATACTCATATACCTATATCCATATACCTACTGACTTTGATTTTTAATGAAACCCCAATATTTATTTGCATGGCTAAATGAAGTGTCTGCATCAAAAGGCCCTTGGCATACAACTCACCACTGTGCATTGTACACTGCAGCTCCGTCCCAGGCCTGGGTGCCAAACACTCTGAAGTTCAACCATTCTGGTACTGTGAATGGGGAGATTCATTCGTCCTGTGTAAACAGGAGACAAACTAGCTTTCAGGTAGCACAGAGGAACAGAAATTAATGTTTTTCCCCTTAAAAGAGTAAACAGCATCTGTAGAAGGAAGACCCATCCTTTTAAAGCATGAAAGATACTTTAATTTGGCAGAGAACAAAACATTTTTAAATGATGCAACACGAAACAAGTCACTGACACCCCTACTGAAATGTGACACTGGTTTCAGGATGTTCAGGCACTCCTGCTGGGACAGATAATCTGCATTTAAATTACGAGATTCAGCCATATGTCTGGCTGGGAAATGAAAGGTTGGAGTGATAGATACCACCTTGTGCTTCTGCTCGTGGAGTCTTTCATCCTGCTCAGTCAGTCTCCTGCACTGTGGGCTGTTCCAGGATAAACTCTCTTCCTATTAAATAATATCCAAATGTCTCCAGGGCCCGTTTCAGAATCGAGCAGTCCTTTTTTTTTCTCAGAAACTATATATCACATCTCTGGTGAGAGCAAGCTTTTGACTAATATTCTCCTCTGGTTATTGAACTTGTAATAACTTATCAATTTAACCCATGCAACTTTTATTTGAGATTTAGGCTATGGCATATGATTGAGGATTCATACTGTTCCATTTAGGAAGAGGTAAATCTTCCTCATTTACAACCTACCTCCCCACTCTTGTGTCTATGTGCGTGTGTTTTAAAGTCAGAGAGTAATATTTCCTATAATTCAAGTAATTTGTAATTTTTTTTTCCTAGCTGGCATTGGTTAGCTTTTACCATTATCTTTCAGTGGGATTTTTTTTTTTTTTCTGCACCTTCAAGTCAAAACAGCACCTTCTTTGTAGCTGCTGGATGTATTCTGTAATGGCTTGGATTTTACTTCTTTTAGACTGTGAGAAATCACTATTCTAATATTTCCAGTAATTTAGTTGCACATCCAGAACAAAAATGGGATTGATTGGTGAGGAAAATCTCATTTTTTGTACTACGGAGAAGAAAATATAAAACAGCGTAAGGACAAAGATGTCTAAAATATAGAGCCTTTTCCTACATTTTCAGTGTTACTGTTAGTGGTTTCTTTTTTTTTTTTTTTGACTTGCTATTGCACATGGCTTGGGTTTCAGAAACACTGAGGAGTGCAGGCTTAGTGATGATGGTACCAGCAAGTTGTAAAGGCACGATCTGGGTTTAGAAATCTGGCTGCTGTACTCTTTAAATCAGAAATACTCCCAGGACTTATAGTGTTCATGGCAACTCTTGGACACAGCCAGGGAGAATGCTCTGCACAGCATCAGTGCATTGCCGTCCCTGTAAATGCAGCTTGTAATTTGATGGGGACATTTTCAAGCTACATATGTGAGGAGCTGAGCTGAAAGCTGGCACTCTGCAGAGGGAGAATCTGCTCACAAGGACTTCAAAGGGTGATGCCAACATGGTGCTTTCCCAGGAAAATTTTCTGGAAAAGACAGTTTTGCAGGTGACCGAGACAGAGGTCAAAAGAAGCCTTGCTGTGGTCTATTTTCAGTCCACCCAAGCCGCTTGCTGTGGTTTGCCCTCCCTGCTTTTGAGCCCCTGCTGTTGGGCTGAGCTCCTGGCTGACCCCTGGCCAAATCGGTGTGGCCTGAGGAGCGTCACCATCAACGAGGGTGGCCCAGGGAGGACTCCCCGTGGCCCCAGGCTGCTGCCTGGCTTCTGTTGTCTCCAGCCACCAAGGCAGAGCTTTGAACTCAACTCTCACCTGCAAATCTGTGTGCTTTTATCACCACTTCAGGGTAAAAAAAGAAAAAAGACCTTTAGTTTAGACCAAGTGTGAACAGAGAAAAAGGGATGTCCATGTCAGTTGCTCCCAGAGTCATCATTGGCCTCTAGTAAGAGCAGAGAAATACAAGAATTAGCGTAATGACTCTGAAGGTACTTATTTTCATATACTTTTTATTGTTGTTTTATTTCAGGGCAGCACAATTAAAAGTAAGCACTGGCAGTAATCATGGTACATGCTTCCTTTTGGTAGCTTTGAAAGACCTTTTTTTTTCTTAGAAGAGCCTGATAGTGAGATTGGTAAATCATCTAAATGAGCACACGTGAAAACTTGTAAAATCTAATTTGGTACAGAATTTTTCCACGCATGGCATAATCCTAAGTAAGTGTTTTATAAGAGAGACCAGAGAGTTCTATGGAGCATGATGTGGTGTATAGCATAAATACATATAATTTTTGTATGTATACCGTACACAAAATACTACAGGAATCTGTTTAAAGGAAGACAGCACGACAAACCTCTAGGCGCCCCAAAGTCTACCTGGGACGTATCTTAACAACAATTGCCTAATGGATGTGTTGATGCCAGAGGAACCTTTTGGGTCTTTTTGAGAAGAATACATCCATAAGCTTCCATGAAATATGTCATCCCTTGCACTCATTTATACTAAGGAAATACCAACAAAACATTGTGTTTAAATAGCTTTAAGGATCTGATATAAATCAACAATAGCCAGGAAATTTAAGAAAGCCGAAGCCTGACACTCCCTGTTCAGCACATTACACCCTGTTTTTGCAAAGCGAGTTAGAAGCCTTGGGTATCCCACCTCACTTTCAGTCCTTGATTTATGTCAGACCTTATGGGAAAAGTACCAGCAATAACAGAAGCGTCCACCTCAGACCTTGCACAGCAACGGTTCGGATGAAATCACAGGAAGTCACATGTGCTTTACATGAAATACCAGTAACTTTTTGGCCTGAGACACCATTACCCAGCAGCTGAGCCCAAGTCCCTTCTCTGCCCAGCAGCTCTCTGCAGCTCCCTGAGCTGCCCGGCCGGCACTGGTACAGATGCGATGCCCTGCGGAAGGGAGGGACGCTGTACACATGCCAGAGGAACAGCTCTCCAAAGCCTGTAGGACATTTTCCATTCCATGCTGGCTCCAGTTCAGCAGCTGGGGTGATCCCAGGGTGGCAGCACTGCCTATGTCACTGCTGCCAGCCCCTTATGCTCCCAGTGGCCCCCAGAGTTCGCTTGTGGTCATACTGGTCAGGGTCATATTGCAGCACAGCCATCTCTGCACAGCCACGCTGCTGGGAGAAGACGCTGCTGCCCAGTTTTCAAGCTTCAGTATATATTTCAGTATGTACATATTAGCACTTGGAATGCCAATACACTGCCAGTCTCAATCTTTCCTCTGATGCTGCCCATAAAGTTAAATCATTCTAAGACCCGCTGTTGGTTTTGTTTGTTTTAGATTAAGACAAGCTGAAAATATTCCATTCCAATGCAGGGTTAGTTGATGCAGGAGGATTAGACGAAGGCTTTTTTAAACTACCTTTCCCTAGCCTCCACCCACCCCCTCCTGCTGCAGTGACAACTGCTTGGCATCAAACCCCAGCATCTGCTTTGGACCCATGGAAAAGCAAGGAGACATCTTCTCCAAAGCCTTCTGGGCACCTCTAACCCCAGCAGCCTCATCCTATCCCTGCAGCAGCCACTGCCATCCTACCCTTGTCATCCCAGGGTCCTACCCTTGTCGTCCCTGGTCCCTGTGGATTCCTCCCAGCCAGAGGCAGATCTGCCCTTGCCTCTGTAGCTGTGGGAACACCCTGGGAAACAGGGAGGTGGGTCAGGTCCTGAGGACTCAGGGTGAAACTGAGTCTGAGTGAAAAGCCCCAGCTCTCTTCACTGTTTCGTAATTCTAGTTATAACATTGATTCATAGTGAAACGATTTGGTGAAAAGAAAAAAAAAGACTCCCGTGTAAAAAGATTTCTTTTTTATTGTCAACTTTCACACAGGCAGAGGAAGAAATTCCCCAGGCAATTAGAGCTTCTAACATTACAGGCACAAGGTTTGTTTTGAGAAAACAAGCACAGGTCAGCATTTTTAAAGTTATTTTTTCAACCTTTAGACACGTTGGCAAGGCATCGATTCAGTGAGTTTTTTTACATGAAGGCATATAGACAGGAAAGCCCAGCACTGGCTGGGAGTGCAATATGCCACTGGTCTGGTGGTGATACAGAGCAACACGGCAAAGGAGCCGTAAGCCTGACAAAGCAAAAGGAGGAGAGAGGCATCCACACAAGCGGGTGTGTGGCAGCTACCCCATTATTGGAGATTTCCCTGGTACTAATATCTAAAGCCATTGGTGTAAGAGCAGCATTGGTTAGGGACATCTGCACAGCTGTGAGTAGCTGAAGGGTTTGTGTTCATTTTTTTTTTCTTTTTCTTTTTTTTTTCCCAAGTCCTGTTTTCTACAGTGGCAGCGGCCTAAAAATAAACTAAAACCAGTTTACAGGGAAATGTATAAACACAGCATGATAATGGCTCCACTCTTCCAGTCTGCACCCTCCGTCTATTAAGTGTTAGCCCAGAATTTTTATAATATAACTCAGCAAAGATAACAGCTTTTAAAAGGAAATGTGATCATTTTAAGCTTTTATCTTAAAATTCTACCCTCATTTATGGCAAGTAGCCCTTCCTACTCAAATGTGTTTACTGCAGTAAGGTGGGTTGCAATTGCAGGCATCAGTGGCAAACATGAGATAGTTCTTATTAAAATAAAAATGTCAGTGCTCCTATACATATCATTGAACAGTGTGAACAATCCAGCATGTATAATGTTATTTTTCAGCCAGCTTGATGGGCTTGTGTTGAACAGGTAAAACATGAAACCAAAGAACAGAGTTTGAAAAGGGAGAGGAGAATTGAATAAATACATGCTAGAACCAGGATCAATTCATACCATTTTCATCTGAAGCGTATCTGTGACGTGCAAAGTCAATAACAGAGGTATTTCCCAAACTCGGCCCCTGACCTTGCAGCTGGACCCTGTCCCTGCACAGCCTCCCACTATCCCCAGCAGCCTTTCAGCCAAGCCCCAATGGTTGCGCATACAGATGTGATAACTTGACCAGTGACCTAGATAAGACACATTTCCTAACCCAGAGGGCAGACAATTTTAAGGGCACATTACTGCCTCCCCCAGGAGACACTTGCCCCAAAAGGACGTCTCTGTGTGGGACAGCCGTGGTTTCAGAGGATGGCAAGGGCTGTCATCCAGAGGCAGAGATTCTACATGGCAGCTCCGTGAACATGGCAAAGGACTGGAGGGAAATTATGAACTTAAGATGAATCTGTTCAGCTCTAAACATGTTTATTTTAACTTCTCTGAAGCGTCTGAAAAATCACTGAGCAAAACTCCAGGGTATAAATCAAGTGAGAGAGAGAAAGAAAAAGGGCAAGCGAAAGAAAGTCATTACTTTGATTGGCAATGAAAGATTACTCAGGATCCATAACCGTGTTTACCTAGCTCAGCTTTAAGTTCACCATTCCAAAACCCTTGAAAGAAACCCACGTTAAAAACAAAAGCTAAACAAAAAAATGCCCAGAGCGCTCAAAGGAAAATTGCTTGTGTAACAAGTGGAAGTTTGGGGTTGGCTACCTATGCTCACACAGCTACTTTTACAATTTACTATTAAATGTCTATTTTATAGAACTCCAAGCTTTCTCTAGTAAATGTTTAAATTACAGAATAAAGGCTAAAATTATGACCATAAAGATAGCTACCCGATTTTTTTTTGCTCTCTTCAGTTTCATGTCCTTCACCTACGCCTTAGCGCAGCCCAATTTACAGTATAAGGCCGGAAAATCAGTACTAGGCACGCAGTTACAATAAGTACTGTTCTTACTTGTTCACTATAAGCTCCCTATTTCCTTCTTAAAAGTTGTTTTCAAAAGGATCTGCTTGCGTAATTGTGCAGCAGCAAGCCCTGGTAGCCTCAATCCCCAAGAATGTTTTCAATGACCTCTTCCTGCCCAGTTTTTCCATGAGAGAGAGAGAACTGTTGGGAAAGGGGGAGCTGACAGTGTTACCAGAGGGTAAATAAGTAGACAGATGCAGAACAAGGATTAGTGTTTTAGGATTTTTTATAATATCTTTTTTATATATATAATATTTAAAATATTTTTTTTGCTCTCCCTGGTATTACAATTGCTTTTTAAAAATGCCCCTCTATTTTAACATTTCATGTCATTTTTGTAGGCCCTTCCAGCAGCAAGGTAGACCCTAGTTTTAGAGGTGAGAACATTAAAGCAGAGGAATGGGCTCGTTTCACCCACTTGATGGCTGCCAGTAGGGATTCAAAAGGACATCAAACCCAGACTGTGGATCAGTCCTGGCTCTGAAGAGGCTGGGTGGTTTTGCAGTGAGAGCATGAGTCAACTTGGCCATTTGCACAACAGATAAGTAAGGTGCAAACGAACGGTGGGAGGGCAGTAGCCACAGCATCAAAAAATGAAATGTCTGCTTCTGAGGGCAGCCGGGCTTACAAACACATACCTGTAACACATGCACAGCAAATCAAGATTTGTTTATTTACAGTATCAGTTTTGGTTATGGACAACTCTTCAAAAACTGAAGGGCAAAATGACCTTGAGAAGTTCACATTATTAAGAATTAATTTTACCCTCTGACAGACTCCATTTATCACCATGAAAACCAGATACATTAATTAGAGCACTTCTGGCAAAGGAGCAAACCTGTTCCCTTCATGTTAGATTTTGTTTTAGATTTTGTTCCCAGAGGGAGCACAGGAATCCTTAAATGTACCAAAGAGCAGTTTAAAGATTTTCCACTACAATGAGCTTAAAAGTTTTTTTTTTTTTTTGGTCCCTGAATCAAGCTCCATAATAACCTCCATAATCAAAGAATTATCTTTGCTAGTGACAGACAAAATTAATAATCAGAGTTTCGGTTTTTAACCCTGCCTGTCACCTCCAGCGCTGACACTGAGGACCACGGGGTAGATTATTCAGCAATTAACATTATGTGATGTTGCTGAAGGCAGCATATTTCCTTTAGCTTAAAAACATGCCACGCTGTGGCAATGCAGAGTAGGCAGCTTTGAAAGTTTGGATTAAATCTAAGTGAAAGTCTCCCATGACTCGTTCAACTCCTGCCGTTACCTTGTGGATTGTGATAATGGTGTAATGGAAGGTGGGGATTTAAAAGGACAAGAACAGAAATGTTTCTTTGAGATTGATGACATTTTGCCATTGCCTGTGCATCAAGAGGACAGAGGGAGCTTGCTGTGTTGCAATTTCCCACCCTACTCCTCGTAAGGAGTGCAAAATGAAAACTTTACACTCAAATCAAACTCTGTCTCCAGGGCAAAATTTCCCATTGGTTTAAGATCTGCAAAATTTGGTCCCGTAGGGAAGAATGCAGGAGTTCTCAGTAACATCCTGAGGAGCCCTTATCACTCTGTTAGCCACAATCAGATGCAAAGTTCTCATCATTGCTTGCATTTTTCCCTGGATGGGAGAAAAAAATCTGGGAAAATAGGATACCCAGGTGCTCCGTACTCTTAACTATCCACCCTGAACGGTCTGCCTCTTTAAATGAAGCACAGGCTGGGACATGCTATCTGCTTCTCAGAAAGCCGAAGGTGGATTCGTGCCAGGGATTTGTGCAGCTTCCTGGCTTTGCTGATAAAGAAGGGCCACTGCGAGGTAAACCTCTGCTCTCCCCGACACGTTTCCTCTGCGGCTGCCCAGAAACAAGGGACCTGAGAAGACAGGGAAAACATGGAGACTGTGGCACCAGAGCGAACTGCCTGCGCAGGAGGAGGCCTCTGAAGACTTTGTGCTCTTCTACATTTAGAAATGTGAGCTTCAAGCCTGGGCATCTGCATCAGCAGGTGGAAAGTATGAGAACGCACATCTAATGCTGAAAGTTAATGAGAGCATTTGACCACGTTAAGCAGTAAATGACAAGGCAGGGTCAGGGGAGTTAATTATTCAAGTAAGTGACTGCTAAAAGAAATGTTTAAGAAATGCTGGTAGTTTGCACTGACTGCAATGGAAAGTGACTAATCATTTCAAAGTCTAACCTTGACAGCTCTAAGCAGACCCTTCATGCTCTTTTTCTGGTTTTGTTTTTTTAAATCAATATTATCTACCTTGCAGGAAGAACATTAAAGGTTTAGTGGCAAAACAAAGCCCCAAGCTGGCTAGCAAGTCACCTGTGACACGAAGACAAGAGGTTCAGGAGAGAAGCCACCTGATTTAGAGGGGTTCAGCTTTGGAAGAAGGGGGCTCTCACCTCAACTCTTGACCTCCCGCGTGATGTGGAGCCACTCTCCTCAGCTCTCGGTACTTGTGTATTTAGGTTATAACCTCTTTGGGGCAAACTCTGCCTTGTTTGTACAGTGCCAAGCACAATCAGGCCCTGCTCGCCGCTGATGTCCCTCAGCACTGCCATGATATAAACACTAATGAAGAGAGACGGCTCATACCTGCGTAGCCCCAACTGAATCCACCACTTAAAAAAATGCATTATTTTTTTGGTGCCCAGGTAATTTAAAGAACTCCCAGGCAAAATACAATTACTGCCCTGTCATAACTGCTAAGCTTCTGTGGGACATATCTGCATAATTTTAAGAGCCAAACATTCCACTAGACCTCTTTGTTTCAACATTCAAATACCAGAGAGGGAGGTAAGACTGGCAATGTATTTTTCTTCTTATGTACACTGAACTGTTTTACAACTTCTAATACTGATATATGAGTCCACAATACAAAAAAAAAAAAAAAAAAAAAAAACAACCAACCAAACCAAAACAAACAGAAAACAACAAAAGGGCAAGTATAAACTAACATTTTATAACACTACAACATATATACCCCACTTCTCATCCCAAATGTATTAAAATCAGACATACAGTTGCCACTTGAGCTCTCAGAGAAGTGCAGCTATCTCCAGACTGGGACACAGCATGTGCTTAATAAACAATATTTGAGGTTTGGACATGGACAAGAATAACCTTTCCCACTTACAGCTCTGGTGAGGATAAAGCAAAAAATAAAAGCACATTTAATGCGTATAGGCCTATTAAGATACTGAAACTAAAAAGAAGACAGACTTGCAGAACTTAAACATAAAGAATATATTACAGAGGTTAAAAAAATGAAATCTGAGCTGGAAGATGAGAAGGCAACTAAGTGAACATTATTTTTTCCTGAAAAAAAATGCCTTTAACATTATAATCTGTTTATTTAGAAGCCTGGCATTACCCTTATCTGAAAACCAGAACTCCCATTGTTACTTGTGCCCATTGCTGGGGTGAACACTCTTCTGGAATACATCCTTTGGGAATATCTCAAAGGGAAGTCTGCAAAATCATCAGTAGTATTGCCTATGGAAAAAATTAATTCTTCAAGAGTCATTTATTCTTGATATGTAGCATGAAAACACAGAGGTTTTTGGAGCTTCCTATTCTTCCTGCTCATGTTGTAGGGGTACTACAGAGGTTATCTTATTGGTTTCTCAAAGAGACAAGGAAGTTCACTTGTAAGGTGGGTCAACGTGTAGGCATGGTCAACCCTTCGTTAAATGTTGCCTTGCATCTGTTGCCCAAAATGGCTCTTCAGCAACAATCCACAGTCCCCTGGGTATATACTACAGTGGTTATCCTTGTCACAAGTTTAAGTCCTGCTGCCTAGAGTGTCATTGTCCCTGGAACTCCTGAAACACCTTCCAAATGGCTGGCATGATCTAGAAATGAGCATTCCTTCCTGCTAGCTCACCCTTGTGAGCACAGTTGCCACCTCTGCAAACAAACATGCACAGCTGGGAGACAGAACATTTGGGCCGAACTTGAGGACAGCCTCCAGTAACAGTCCTCAGTCTCCTAACAGGAGTTATGCAAGCTAAACTTCAGAATAAGCACGTAAATAGAGATGTTCATTTGGATAATCAGAGGACTTGTAAAGCTGAGTCACCCCAGTGAGTGCTAACAACACTGAGTGACAGACCCATTCTACCAGAGTACATGAGAAGACAAGAGAAAGTCCAGGACCATGCTTGTGACTGAAGGCCATTTTCTGTATCAATGGAGCATTCTCAAACATCATGGCAAGCTGTCGGTGGCTAGGAGGAAGGAGTCTCAGCCATGGTTAGAAAAAACCATACTCAGGCAAGCAGCAGGTCAAGGGTGGTGGGAGGCAGGGGGCATAAGTGTAAAGAGAACCTTTGGTGCAACTCATATCTGAGAATAAATACAAAAGAACATAAAATTTTTAAAGTTATTGTTGCAAACAATCCAGTGCCAAGTCAGCCTACATTAAGGGTAAACTTGTAAGATAAACATGTCAATTAAAGATCGCAGAAAGCAGAGGTTTGGTTTTCAAGTCCCATTGCTCAAGAGAAGAACAATTTACTCTCCTGCGCTACTTGGACCGAGTCAGAGGGACGCGGTAAGAGCAGCGTGAGTGGTTCAGAGTGTTCACTTTGCTTTGGCCTGGGAAGCTAGGAAGCCACAACAGTTCTTTGCTTGTAGACTTTCTGTTGCTCTAAGCATGAATGACCCTTTTGTCCTCTAACAATCCCATTTTTGTGTTTAGGAAGACAGTCTTTGACCCTTTCCTGGACTAGGAACAGAAGCCAACTGAATCAGCAGGATGCTGTTCTTCCAAAACCACTTTTGTGGTGCTTTCTTTTGATGCCGTTTCTGGCATCATGCAAGCCAGGATGATTTCAAGCTACTTTGTTAATCTGCCTTCATCAACCTATACCAATAGTGATAACCACTGCTTATAATACGTTTTTTCTGCCTTTCCTGCACCACCCTTGCCCTCATTCCTTAGGAATAATTTCATCTGGTGCTTATAGATCTTCAGCTCAGCATTACATGTCCCAAAGCAGGTGGATGGGATCCTCTCTTGATGCTGGCCTGCTTATTTTTCTGAGTATCTCTACAGGGAAACTTTCAGTGAGTTTGGAGTTTTCCGTCCTTCTGTAAACCTACACATTTTAGATAGCATGGCAGCGATACCTACTTTCACATAAGTGTTGGTATTTAGCCTGAGCTCTCCTTACAGTTACTGGACATGATTCAGAGCCAACAGTCACATATTTAGTGCATTTTTAGGAACTGCAAAATATCCACAGTTCTGTCTACCTTTCTAGCCTCCAGCTGCCACTGTGGTAGAGTCTTCTGTGGATCAGTCCTGGGTCCCATCTGCCACCTCCACCTGGGTATCTTGGGTACCATAAGTGATCTTAAATGGCATGAGATCCTTATCTGGGGACAAATAAATGAAGCTTCTATCTCACATCGTCTAGCTCCGTCTGTATTTACTGGTAAGAAATAGGCATCTGTTTATCTCACCTATCTGAGCATGGGCTGGTGTGCCTCCTGGGGACTCCTGTCTCTATCTATTGATTTAATAGGAATTTAGGTGAGTAGATGAGGTATGATGACTTATTTTCAGATGGCTATAGTGATGTGAAATGAATCCCATCCATACTGGCACATGATTAATGTTGGAACGGTAAGCACCTTGCACTTTGCTCTTAAATGTCATAATAATTTTGATTAGATTTAATGTGTTTTAAAAAGTGTTCCTGCTTTTATTAAATTGATTCTTGTTAATTAAAATCCAATAAATTTTATAATAGGCTTTAAAGGATAATGATTTATGCATCTATGTTCAAAAATCAGAAATATCAGACAGCAAGCCAGCAAACTCCTACAGAATTCAGAACAGGCATTTGAGAAGTGATTTCAAATCCCTATGCAAGTCAAATAGAGGGAGAAGTATGTGCAAGACATAGTGCTATATTGTGACAAACCATAAAGAAGCTTTCAGCTATATAGCATCTTGACAGGTTGTTCAAAATCAAGTGTTTAACCTCACTCTTTACCTTAATAATCAGGTTTCCCTCTTTGCTTCACACATATATTATTCCATATTTAGTGCACAAAAGAAAAAAAGAAGGTAATGTTTTCTTTACTGAGAGCCAACCCTGTCATGATGTGCCCCATCACTCTTCTTGTCTTTTATAATAAGAAAGGCATCCTGTACTTGCTTGTACTAGCAAACAGATCTTTCCTAGCTGTAGTCCTGATATCTGGAAGAGGGATTTATAAGGCTGTAGTCTTGCCCCCAGGAATAACTGCTAGTGTGTTAATCTGACTAAAAAAACCAACCTACCAAATAAAACCAAAACCACCAGAAAAAAAACCCCAAACATAACATTTTTTTCTTGGTCCTGTCTCTCTAAAGATATGGGCTTTACTTACTTCCTCTGAACTGTCAGCGTTCACGTTAGTGACACAACCTCACTAATCCATTAATGCTCATAAAACTCCATAATGGTACTCAAAAAGTATTTACAGACTCCAATATAGAGGTCATGGCATACCCCTATCATAAAACACCACCTTTTGTTCATTCCACAGGTTTAGTTATTCATTGCTCAGTTTAGCTATTCATAGCATCGTAGTCATTCTGGACAATAAATACCTAAAAGATTTTCATGCGTTATCTATATCATCTGCTTTTCTTAGATTGCCCCATTCTGATCACTATGCAAACAGCTGCTGCAGCTACTGAATTTCTCCTGGTATGTCCCACTCAGCTGCCGAGTCTCAAAAGAATTCTGCTGGTCTGCTGAGGAGCTGCACATGAGATGGTGGTAGAAGGAGTGAGGAGGTGCAGGGAAACGTCCAAAATGTCTAAAAAAAAAAAACAAGAAAAAATTGAATTTGAGCAGATAAAGTGCCTGTACAAATCTGGCTATGAGTTCTCGTAATTCTCTTAGTGCACTACTGGCATTTCACAGCTCATTACAAAAATGCCGCAGACAGGGCCCTGTGAGAAAGTGAATGGTGATACTTCGTCCGTGATGTCTTGGGATTTTTGTGAAGACGCACGTCAAGACACAGGCAGCGTGCACACTGTTTGCATCAATGCTGGTGGCTGCATGCTGCCAATAAAAATTCCAAGGTATAGAGAAGGACTGAGTTGGTTTCTGCTATTGTTTTTTTTCCTGAGTCAGAGAAATATAGGACCTGGGACTACTTCTCCTGACTAAAATGACAGCAAGAATCAGAAAAAAAAAAAGCTGACAGACACAGTGATTATAATAATGTATCTCAGAACCAGTTGTCTGTTGTACTTTGCCTAAGATCAAGGTATTACCTATGTATATAATAAAAAGCAAGAAGAAATGGGTGAAGTATCTGGGGCTAATTATGTGCTGAATGTGTCAACTATAGAAATACTGAGCCAAATTTTCAGCAGCACTGCTACCCATTGGTTTTGTGTCATTCTTCAGTATTTCTCTAGATCAGTTGTCCTCAAATCACTGTATTTCTGAGTAGATACTGGTCTTTATGCCCAAATTCAGTGAAGGTTTAATTAGTGTAACACGGGAAAGTGATCTTATACTTCAGCTGATTACCCGTTTACACATCCTATCCTATGCAGTATTTATCCTTTTGGCAAAAAAAAAAAAAAAAGTCTAAAAATAGCCATTGCTAATGATAGGAACACTGGATGAAGGGACCACCTTAAAGAAAATCTGAAAATGAATGTGTCTTTTGAAAGCACCTATGCTATTCAAAGGTCAGGCACACACTGCTCATTCCTTGCTTCTTAATAACGAAGCAGTAAGCTTGTTTCATGGTGACGATAATAGCCACTGTACCAAATTCAATCCAGCACTCTACATACAGTGATACTGACACCTGACAATACTTGTGACAGATTATTATGGTCCACATCATCAAAGTGCAGTAAAAATTCAAGGCTACAGTAAAAATGAAACTGGTCTG
>JAVSBS010005614.1:34921-74359 GCA_033124195.1 Coracias cyanogaster | reverse complement strand
GTTCTGCCTCTGGAACATGAAGCCAACAGAAACAAAACATTCTGCTAGGCTGTGACTCATCCACAGGTCAACTCCAAACTGGGGCCCACAGCTTGGGTGCCAGCACTTAAGCAGTAGCTGATGGCCACCAGCCAGCAGAAGATGAGATGAAGAAAGGAAAATTAATGGGTTCATGTATTTGAGGCTGTGTTGTAAACATAGTCTGGGTGCCCAGATAAAGATATCATCTACCGGAATGTAAAAAGTAGTAGTCAGCATTGGTGAAGGCATCAGTAAAGTGTGTCAAGACTCGTCAAATAAATACCAGAGTCCTCTTTTGTTTCTCAGACCCAGCAAATTAAGGAGGCATTGGCTTATGATAGAAAGGAAATTTTTTAGAGTGCCTCCAACACTCAGCCTCAAAGCACTTGGTGTTGGTCACATCTGCAGCACCTCTTGTACGGGGAAATATTGAGTGAGAGACATAGTAACACTTCTGTGGTACAAGGTAAATCACATCCTCCTGAATATCATGAACATGGTCCACTTGGTGGATGGACTCAGAGCTGCTGGAGTGCCAGAGTATTGCGGCTTATCCAATTTCTCAGACAGACAAAGCAGAGAGAAACAACGCTGCGGTCATGAGTTCTGGCCTTCTTTTTTTATGGGATGTATCATAATCCTACAAAGGGTTCCCAACAGCACAAAAAATACTGTCAAGCTTGTTACAGCATTGGTGCCTGTTTATTGCTGTGTTAACAGCACACACACACACAAAGTCCACCAAAGTTGAATGGAATTCATAGCAGAAACTAACATGAGTTACTTAGTAAGCAATAGTTTATCATGATCAGTAAATCAGGCCTCCTTTTGTAGCTCGACTAATATTTTGCGATTTTCAGTGTTCTGAAAGAGGTTAAACAATTTTTGGTGTCTTACTGTATGCACGGGATGTATTTTCTCACAGCCTGCTACTGAAACACTGCATCCGTTACATTTCAGTTGATAGCAGCTTCAGAAAAGCTGGCCAATTTCCAGAGCAATACCTTTTCTTGATCATTGTCAGCTTCTGTCAGTTCATCTCTCAGTCATAAAAATTATAAAACAAAGTCCACTGTCTGTGGTCTAATATTCCTTCCATTAGACATGCCCTGCACTTTCACTGCGAGCATCTGACATTAGCTTTTGGCACAGCTAGTGTTTTACAAATCTAAAATACCTTGCTGACACTACCTGACCCTCCCTTCACGCTTAGGAAATTGCCATAACTATCTCTATTTTACAGAAAAACTTGAAAGGACACTCAGACAGAAGTGATACCCCAATTTTCACTTGGGGCCGGTAATTTAGGTGTCTTGTTAGTTGTGCTCACTGAATTTCACTGATGTCAAATAATCAACTCTAAAAGGATCTATGTGTGCTTTATTCTTCTGGAAACAAGGCACTGCTAACAGGATGCCCCAAAAGGATGTGCACACAATAGCAATTTTAGCTCATCTAAAACCTGAAGCTCTGGTCTTGGACAATAGACAAGGATCTTAAGGGTCCTTGCAGATCCTCTGCAAGAATTTCAATGTGCTTACAATTTTTTTGTTATCTGGCCTTTGTTTATATTTTGTCCTTATCTATGGTGTGTTCCTGCAGTAATTTCCTGCCCCTCTGCTGAGGTATGCAGTGTCACAGCTAGCGGAGTCTTGTTCCTCAGTATTGCCTGTTCTGCACTACTGGAACCTGTGGTTCAGTTTATAACCCATCATATTTTCCCTGACTCTCTCCAGAGGAATAGTGCTTTTTATTAATTTTATTAGTGGGTTTATTTCAGTTCAAAATGAGGCGTGGGTTTTGAAGTGACAGAAAATAGTCCTTTTCTAAGAGTATAACAATGTAGTTCAGAGATGTATTATCCAGAGAAAATGAGAAGATTTTAAAGGCTTCTTTAGGGGAAGAAAATTTCAAGCTTGACTAAAAACAGAACTAAAGGGGAAAAAAGCTTCAGCGGTAATTCCAAAACAGGAGCTGCAAATATTGCTTCCATGGGTTACTGCTGTGGTCTGTCATGCTCACAGAAAAATAGTCCTGACCACTGGGTGGTAAAAATTTCTTCTTGCTAGGAGTCAGTACACAAAACTGAGAAATTTCCGTATAGAAGAGAAGGGAAGGACTGAGAACTTGAGGAACTACAGGAAAGGAAGGAACAACAAACTCCATGGCAGTCTCTTGATCCAAGAGCTGTTGCACCAAAGGAGCGTTTTCCATCATCACATCCCCTGCCTTGAGTAAGACTATTCATCTTAATTTCTTCCTCTCCCCTTGCAAATATCTGTTGCAATTGGCCATCTAATGAACAATACTTGAATTCTTTCCTGTTCTCCTGAGACAAGCAGTATTCTTTCCACACTGAGGACCATGGTCCTCATGAAGCATTTGCTCATTCTTATTCCAACTTCCTACCTTTACAGCTGAGCTCCTTTCTCATCTTTGAATCATATGCCTTGCCTCTTGATACCAGAATCGCTGTGACTACTATACTTTGCTTAAATTCAATGATCTTCTTTTCCAGCCCATCTCTTTTTAAAGCATTCATCGAGCAAATTATGGAGTCTCAAGAGCAACCAAGTCTTCCTGTTCAACCATTTTCTTCAGTTTAGTTAAAGTTGTGAAGACAGAAAGCAGAACTCATTTACGGAGAACTGAATGTAACTTTTGTCTCTGCCTTGGCTCCAGAGAGCTCTTAATACAGAGCAATTTCCTCTCATCAAAAGCTTTCTCCAAGGTGGTGCTCACTCTACTCATAGTGAGCATAGTGCATTCATCTTCCTCAATACTTCATTAATCACACAAGGGAGATCTGTTGTGGAGGATCATGACTGAAATTCTGCCTGCTCTCTTGTTTGGTTTGAAATGGGAGTTAATGGCTTAATACCATTGTAGAAAGAACCTCTGTGGAGCAGGGAGCACTATGGGGAGGCTGGAAGGATGGGAAGCTCAGCTCAGCTCACAGTTGTTGGCTCTACTGACTCATTTAAATTGGGAGCTTCCATTTAAGTTTTTTCAATGTTAGGAAGTTCAGCATTGCTTCGTTCTAATATCCTTTGTTGTGCCTTACAGAAGTGACTGACTTTTCTGGGGTTGACATTTACAGTAATTTTCTAAATGAAAGATTGCGTTGCTTTGTTCATGATTATGCAGTTGTTGACAGCTACATGTATTTAACTTCATTTCATGAGTTATTTACAAGGGCAGAGTTAACTATAATTGTCTGCACCACAGTTTGTGTAAGTATACATGCACAGTTCATAGGAAATATTTATTGTATTTATGACTTTTTCTAAATGGCAAAGGTTGAACTACAGCAGAAAATTAAACCAAAGAAGTAACCCCTTTCCCTAAGAGCTCTAATTTAGACTTTAGAATAAGCTTCCAGCCCAACAGTTACAAATCAGATAAAGACTTATACTAAAAGTATTTTACATTTCCATGTGCCTGTATACTCCTGGGATGCACAACTACCATGTATAAGGTGTCCAAATTTTCATCTTTTACCTAAGGGCAGTTTCTTTTCATGTCACTTGTGGTAGCACAGAGTTGATGTACACAGGTAGACTGTTTTTAGCATGAGGAAAGTACAGCTGGAATACAGGATTGAATTTATCTATGATCTGATAGTTTGTTTATTTATCATTTAAGGCTGTTCAACAGATCACTGGTGAGTCCAAGACATCAAAGTATGCTTTGAAAAGGTAGAAGGAATCATTCAAAAGAGGAAAGGAAATCAAATAGGTTCAGAGTCGGTCATAGTTTAAGAAAGGTTTGAAAGCATTTAAAGTAAAAACAAAAGCCAAGGGAAATCCAGACCTAGCACATAGGCCTTGGTTCCCCTTACCCCACTACCCATGAAAAAGAATAATGTCAATCTTCAGTGTTAAAAAAATACATTGAATCAGGCCTCAAATTAGCCGAAATCTGACCTAATCACGAGACACACTGTTTTCTCATTTCTTTTTTATTTTAAATTTTTAGGATTCAGAATGCCAACCTCCTTGACGCAGGCTAATAGACACAAATTTTACCTGTGACCTTCAACTTAGATTTAATTGTAAGTCATCAGGAGTAGCCCAATTACTTCACTTGAAAAGAGGGCAGAAATAAGGATGTCAGCATGACCCTGCTAGTGTTGCACACTAACTTGTTAAACAAACTGTTGGGAGTTGAATTAATAGACTCTAGGCTGCTTAGTCCCATGGCAACAATCAGCCTTAAAGATCTTTTTAACCTTTCATTAAAGATATAGGAAAAGGAAAAATAGTTAAAGAATTGAAGATGTTAGGTATTAAGTAGGGCTTTCATTTTAACAATATCCCTTAATCCTTTTTCCTTTAGCTACTGCAAGAGCATTTTTCTAAGGAAAACCTAGGTTTGGAGATTTTCAGGTGGTGCAAAAAAAACCCCAAACCCAACCATATTTGGGAGAAAAGAGGAGCTAGTAGAGATAATGGAGCTGATGTTACTGCTGCTGCTATTGTTCCTGTTGAAATCTAATTCTAATTCCTTGGGTGGGGGGGTGGAGATAAAAACCGAAGACACTCACAACAGAAGCAAGGAGAGATTAACAAAGAAAAGATGCATCCTCTGTCTTTTGTGGGACAGATTTTTCCTGGCAGTCATGCTGGTAGAAAAACAGAGATAGCCTGTGATCTGATCAGCTTCTCCAGCACTAGTGTGGTGCTGCTGAAGACTTTGCTTTTAGCTTCATTTCCAGTAGCAAACACAGCAGTGCTGCAAGTGAGATAGTGAAGTCTGGCTGACACTGTCTTTCTTGTTCTAATAGAAGAAGAAAACAGAAAAGTAGAATAGAAGATACAAGTAAATCTGTGAGGAGAAAAATTTAATTAGGTCTTGTTTTCTACAGATGTATGTCTAGTGGCTAACTGAATTTTCTGCCCAGGAAGGTTACAGTGGAAACTTTTCCATACTTACGATCTTTATCTTACAATGACTACATTATGTGCAATAGTAGTAGCTTATAATACAGCCCTTCACCCCATGCTGGCCATCTATAGGGGACTTTCTGTTTCTCTTTCCTTTTCTCCCAGCTGCCGATCCTCACAAGACTTTTGAAGATCCAGTTGTCTTTCAGCTTTCTGCTGTTCTGTCAAATTTGATCAAGACAGCGGATCACAGGCTTAGAAGTTGTTTGAGGTGAAAGGAATGAGGAAGACAGTGGATCACACAAGCCTTGTTTCCATAGTAAATGAGGCTAAGAAGGTGGAGGAAGAAAGAGGAGCCGTATGGCAAGTGGTGATAGCAGAAATCAGAGCTCTCCTTCTGAGGGTGGCTTCAGGTTTTAGTCATACATTGGAGACAGGGATGCAATTTCTCAGTCAGCCAAGATGCTTTTCAGCATCACATGAAGTTGCAAGAGTGATCCAGGAAATAACAAGATTTGCTGTTACAGTAAACACAGTTCTTCCTCTTCATATCTTTCTATCCAATGTCACAATACTCGATCACCTTCCGCTTTTTTTTTCTTTAATTTATTTTATTCTAAAAGATGCTGATGGCTTACATAGTTTTTTGGAACCATTCTTTTCCCTGTTTTTGTTGTTGAACATGCTAGATATTGACAAATATTTGTTTATCTTTTCATACTGTTATATTTAAGAGTAAATAGCATTTATTATTCTTAGAACATAGACCTCTGCATAACACATTTTAAAGAATTGTAACCAAATATAAAGAATTCAGGGTTTTAACAGAACAGCCGGCATGTATGTGTCTGCAGTTCTGGTAGAAGAAGTCTAATAATAATGCAACACTATATAGATGGGGTTTACTACTTGCTGCTTACTGCTAATAATCTGTTTTATAATGTGTTCTTAATTATCTTCATTAAAAAGAGCTCAGAAAAATCTTGTTTACAGCAGCTATGCACTTATTGCCAAAGAATCAAAGTGTTTTCCACACATTCTGGGGAGAAAACAGGTTTTAGATACGTGGCTAAATTATTTGGATCACATGCTGGAAGCAGCTGGAAAGAGATAAATACTGTAGAGAACATAGGAATTTTCAGTCCAGCTAATAGAGAAGAAAACAGGCAACTGTACATCCTGACACACGTTATGTGGTTAGAGGTTATGTGGGGCTGGTTTAGTCACAACCTCCTGTTGATGTGGTGTCAATAATTTGATGGGCCCATGGGATTAGGTTTTTTCTACCCAGCTAGAGCAGGAACCCCTGCTGGGGGCTCAGCCCTGCTGATCCTCCCCCTGACCCCACCACATTCCTTGGAAGTGGCAGTTGTCATCTGATCTGTACTTTCTGACTCCTTCTCTACATCCAACACCAGCATCAGGTTAGACCGTGGAGCACGTGGAGGTAGTCTTGGGGTGGAAGAGTTAAACTGTAATGGCAGCAGATGTCATATGTCTTCCCCATATGCTTGGAAGATGATCAGCTAGAGAGGTGTGTTTCTTGACATAGCAGGCAATACCATCAGCAGCAATGAGAAAACCAATGCGGGTCCTTCAGAGCAGGTGCATGTGATCCTTGCGCTGGGAATTGTGCCACCAAATCTGGATGCTTGATTGAATGCAACTTGTTTGACTGCCTGCCTCGTTACCTTATGATTTGAGTGATTCGTTGTCACAGTAAAGATGAAAGGAACCAGCACACAAATGTGTCTTTATCTGGAAGCTCTGCTCTTGCTGGATTACAGCTGCAGAGAGACCCAGCAACATGCCCCAGTCGCACACAGCAAGCTATGGGGAGGTGCTGGAAATGGAAGCCACTGGTACACCTTGTGCCGTGTAGAACCCAAGTTAACCTTGTCCCCTGTGGCTGTGCTCAACTCATGGGCTGCAGGGCAGCGAGAGGGAGGCAGGGGCTGTCTTTTGCCAAGTGGCAAAGAGTGAATTAACACAGCGGGTAAGATTTTCTGCTTTTAAGTAATTGCAAAACATAATGGCAGTTACCTGCCTGTTTTCTTGAGGGATTTGTACTGAACAAGGGGAAGAGCTGCTAACAGGATCCCAGGGTTGAGGAGAGATTTGAGAGGAAGGATCAGAAGAATTAAATATGTAGCCTGTAGCGAGGGAAGATGATAATGAATGGGTATATCTGCCTGGCACGGCACTGTGCCACTCAGTGCCAGCCACTTGAATGAATTTATTTAGGGAACAGAGCAAAATAGCTGAGTTATCGTAATTCTCCATCCCAAAAGATATCCTTTCTTGTTAAAAATGTCAATTAGCTCAAGGAAACCCTTCCTTCCAGTCCCATGGGGCTGAGTTGTTCTCATAGGTACACTTTTGGGATAACCCTAAAGTCATTCAAATCAATGGAAACCCTTCCTTTGACCTACATGCTAAATTCAATTATTTGAGAAGGAAGGGATATGATAGAGCTCTGTATATTTTAGAGGCTGTGAATGCTAAGCTGAGAGGAGGGGGTTATTTCATGTAGTACAAAGAGATCTATTTAAGCACAAAGTCACACTAAAATAGGAATTTTTGTATGAGCCATAAGAGTGTCAGATGGCTCAGATAATAATAATATCACATAAAATAAAGTGATTGTATTGTATAAAGGTTGTCAGTTTATTTGCAACACATCTAGTCATAAAGCTGATCATTTTCTGTTAAATTAAAGTTGCACAATTTGCCTCTGAGCAAGAAATAAAGGGCCTGTTACTTTTTATTTTGTATTTGTAATTTGGCTTTCTCTGTTTATTGGATTTTTTAAGTCATTAACTGAAAGACAGAGGGCTAGACATTTAGTCTCTCAAAAACATTTCAATTGAAAAAATTAAGTCAGCCTCAGTAAGGTGCTTTTAAAAAAGCATTTGGATGTTGGGAGTGTGTCCCAAGGAAGGCAGAACGAGCATCATGACTTGGCATGGTTAGACCAGGCAGGAGAAGGCAGCAGAAGCTGTGCTATCTTGACTGCACTCAAGTCCATGGAGTAGATATCTAATGGGGCTCTTACTGAGGCTGGGACAACTTGTAGCAGAAAACTCTGTGGCAGAGACATATAGGCTAGGGAAAATTAAGTGACTGACCCAGTGCTGTATAAGATAAAATACATCCACAGCCCTTAGTAATGGGCTGCCATTAACCTTAAGCAACTTGGCCTATATGCCAAAATGTGTCTCGAACCTGGGATTGAAAGTGTGTATTTGGGAAAAGGAGCCAGTCCTTTTCAGTACCTAACTATGAAATATCCCTAGGAAGTGGGATGCCTCAAGAAAAATATAACTGTTAAGAAGTTTACAATTTCAGCTGCTTGATAATTGTTGTTGAAAACTCTTATTTTCATGATGAGTGACAACCTGGTTCCAATTCTATGTACTCAGCAGCAGGTCTTGCATGTTTTCCATCACAGGGCATCAGTTTGGTGGCCTGCATTTAGTGGCACAGCAAATAGGAGCTCACATTTTATTTACTGTCTGGATCAGGACATACATAATTGTCAAAAGATAATAAAATCCCCTTTTCTTGGTACTTTCTAACTGAGTTTAGAACTCCAACCTTTCAGATCAGTGAATAAGGAAGATGAAGTACTAAAGCAGAGAAGATACTTGTTGCCAAATGGATTAGGAATTTGAGAATTCTCTCTATATAGACTATAAATCCCAAATCAGATTTGATAAATCAAGTGATATTAGAAGAGGAGATCTGTAGGGCTCAGTGGACTTCAATATTGCAAGGAACTATTACTCTCATATGCCTCTCAACTGTACATATCCATACAACTCTATGTTGTATATTAAATGGTGATGGATCAGTCTCCCTATGCTTGTTACATTTTTGAAAGACAACAGATCAGTAACTTAATAAAAAAACGGCAGTCCAAATTTCTATTCAACTGGAACTGCATGAAGGATGATTTTAGCTCTTCATTTATTTACAGATTACTTCTGTGTAGCAAAACTTGCTTCGCCTCCATGGGTGCAATATAGCCACAGCTAGATATGCCAGAATGGTGCAGGAGCATGGCTAAGATTTCTGAGACTTGCACATGATTTTCTATATTTTATTAAAATTACTCCAGCTAGAAATGAAAGCAGGATTAAGAGCATTGTCTCCACCTGCAACACGTTTGCACAGCACAGTCAGGGACTCTGCACTAGACCTTTAATTGTTTCTGCTCCATAGATACAGGCCAGTTCTACATGGAGTTGCAGTGCAAATGTTGCTGGGACTCAATCTCCTTTTCCTTGTGGGAACCTGCTTCAGGTTCATACTAGTTCATGCAGTGGCATAGATGATACATAAAGAACTGCTGCATGTATGACATGCTGTGCTAAAAGGACACACCACAGTGAAATTACTCAGTTAAGATGCAAAGATGTGGTTTCAGCATACACTGTGTCTATAACATACAAAGTTAGGATTATAGCACGCTCCAGTAAGACTTCAGAGCAGCAGGGAATGCATCTTTGTTCTTATCTTTTTATTGCATCTAGTACTTCATTAAAATAAAATACACGGCATAAATCTGCCACGCTTTCTGTCAGCCTGTCACCTCCACCAGTGTGCAGGGTGGAAAGCAGCAGCTGATGGCTCCAATCTGGCCTCCAGGAAACAAAACCTGCCTTGGCGAGAGCACACGTCTGAGGACAATGCATTTGAGTCTGCATTTCTCCTGCGGCCACTTCCTATATGCCCTAACTTCCCAGTGACCTCCCGAAGAGTCATTCAGCTGTTTGGTTAGAGAGTAACCAGAACGATACTGGGGATTGAACTGGCAGAGCTGGTGCACAGGAGAGCCAGGGTCAGTAAGGCAGCAGCCACACAACGTGCTACGTGTTCCCCCTCTGTGGAGGTACCTCCAGAGGGCTGAGGTTCCTTTCTAGCCACAGGGTTTCTTCCAAGTTTCCTTCCAAGTTTTGGAAAATTGTAAGTCAATCACAAAAGTTACTTAGACGAAGTATGATGAGCTGGATAATTCTGAGGATATTAATGCCTTTTTAGGTTTGTAATCTAGCTATTCTGAACAGTCTTCTGTGGGGGTCTGTAGTTCTTGGTAGACAGTTTTATCTTCTAAACCTACGTGCTCTAAATTTCAGCTTGGATACCTACAGTGCACCAAAGTAGAGGCCACTAACACCATTCAAACTGCCTATGTCTTTGCAGTCAGTTCAGTTTTCACTTTAATTGAGGTCTGACAGCTCCAGTCCTGTTACTTCCTGTACAGATTTCAAAATAACAGTACTTACACTTGATAAACCAAAGATTATTTCTGATGCACTTCTTTCTTTTTTTTTTTCTTCTTCCAGCCTCCCATGAAGTGTAATAGTGGCTGCTAGAGAATCTGTTCAAAAGAGAAAGGTAAAAACACTTTTGTCATCTTAGTCTATAACCTACCTTAAAAGCCAGGGTTGAATTCCACAGACAGAATATTTCTTCCTGATAATTATCATCATTTTCCATTATTACCACAACGAGGATCCGTTTGACTGAAGATATTCCCTTTAGTAACTTCTTTTTATGCCATTCACCAATGCATATACATTGCCAGCACCTATTTTTGTACGTCCAGGTTATGCGATGACAAGCAGAGATTGGTCAGGTGCAATGTGCAGTGGTGTGTATGTGCAAATATGTGAATTACTCAGTCTTGGAAATGAATCTCCTACAAAAAGATCTAATAAAGGAAATGGTTGGTGTAGTGTCCAATACAATCGAGCAATAAGGCTGAAAGGACTTGTCAAAGGATTCCAATTAGGCTCCCGAGGAAGGGAATGCTGCCCAATCAGACACGCACCCTTGGCTCTGAAAATCAGGCCCTAGATACTTACAAATGTGTACATATGATGAGCCTATTTAAAGGGAAACTAATTAGAAGTATAGACAATCCACCTTTCTTTAAATGAAATTATTGCAGTCTCTGATCCATAAATCTGACATTTATACATATTTATATGCTATTGCTTACTGAATACCCGATTAAGGAATACAGCTGCTAAGTGAAGAAATTTGTTGTTAATCAAATGGTACTATAAAGACAGATCATCAGGCCTATTAGAATATATTAATTCAGCAGATAAATCGGCATGCTGCCGCCTGTTAGAGCAAGGTGTAATGCAAATCAAATTGTTCTTTAGAGCTAAACCTTGAGCTTTGCCAGAATAAAAAAGGCTTTTCAGGGAGGCAGGTAAGATGAAATCCTATATTTTTACTGAGGGTGTGAGAGCCCGTGGCATTATGTTTTGTATTGAAAATAAATTTCAACCTAATTGAACACTAAAGACGAAGGAATGCTTAAGTCTGTGCACGGAAGATTTTACTGTGGTATATAATTGACTTTCTCTTTTGTTAGTGTATCTAATTCAGCAGTATAAATTACCAGCTTAATTTTTTTCCTTATTGTGTGATGTACTAATGCTATTATTTTGTACTAGCAAGAATTAGCAACTGGCATTTACGTTTATAGATCCTTTCATCCAGGGAAAATCTAATAACAACATCGGTCTAAATATTACATTGAAGAGCTTAAAAGATAGCCCGAGGTAACTGTGAAATGGCCACAGCATTTACAAGGATCCGTCAAAACAATACGGTGACTTTCAAGGGCTTTGAAATGTTGGTATTTTTTTGAATTCAGGTTTGAAGTGCTGTTTGCAGGATAGGATTTCATTCTGAGCCACGAAAAGTACATTTGTGCTTCAGATATGAATGAAGCACAGATACAGGGCTTCTAAAGCAGTCCGTGATGTGAACTGCCCACTCTTCTCCCATGGGCACCGATTCTGCCAGTGTAAGCACATGCAGCTTCAGTTTGTAAATTCTCCTGGTGAAGAACCTGCTTATGCCTTTACTTCAGTCCCTTGCCAAATCTGGACAAGATTTGGATGAGAAATGCTACATCTGCACTTAGCTGAAGTGTTCAGGGCAGTGATGTATTCAGCACAGCCCTTTTTACCCTAATCATGAGCAGCACATGCAAAATTCCTGGTTACTCGGCATAAAATACAAAATCAGGCAGATGGCCCATTTTTTCACCTCCAGCATATTTCTACTCCTACTCCTCCAATTATTTTTCCTCCTCAGCCTACTTTTCAGCTGATGATTATTTACTGATGGTAACAAATACAATAGTCTTGGTTTAGATGGTGTTCAGTTGTAATTATACCTACTGGGTTTATTAGTATCTGTGAAGGAAAAAATGATGTGAAGAGAAAGTCTAAGAAGAAGGGAAAAGCTTTTGAGAGGTTCAGATTTGTGACTGCTCAGCCCAGAGCATGGGTGGGAAGAACAGATATTTCCCTGTATTGTATTGTATTCGCATTGTATCCTCCTCTAGCTGCAGACGAGTTGTTGGGTAAGTGGAATAGTCTTGGAGAAAAGTAGGAGTAGGCTGGACTACTACCGGTTTCCTCACAGGCCACTGCCAAGGGGGCTGGACTGATGCAAGGGCAAGTCAAGAGATGATAGTATATCGAGGGCAGGATTGTAGTCCTTGGCTTATCTCCAGGAGTAAGGTGTAGGAAAGCATCATGACTGCCCCATGTTTGCTGCTCTGCTCTTGCCACATGAGCAGTTTCTCACTTTATCTGCTGCCCAGAACTGAATGTGAAAATCTAATCTAGTGCCTTATTAATTGCATTTATCATGTACTTTGAATATCTCACGTGAAGCCTACCCATTAATTTGTCTCTGATGGCTTGCTCTTAAGAAACCTTTGGAACTGCTTCAGAAAATGTTTTTCAAGCCAGACATTCTAGGTAATTTCTCTTTAAATCCCAATTAAATCCCCCCAGTCTATTCCATTCATTTCCCACAGAATTGTGGTGGAAAGTGCACGAGATGCAGGTCAATCTGCTTTTCTGTGCTATGAATATTTTCTTCACCATTGACTATCCAGAGGGCAAACAGCAGTCAGCACTTCAGAGCCTGAGCCAAACAATCCAATAAATGCAATGGAGAGAACTAAGACTCAAGTGGACAGGAAATTTCTTTGTCTTCTATTGACTCCTGGCATTCTTATATCTGTATGCAGATGTGTACAGATGTGTATATGCACACATATACACATACTACAGTGCTTCTGGAGCACTTGGAGCTGGTCTTGGTGCGGATCTGTTCTACTCCCAAGCAAATTCTATGTCCGTAGCTAAGCAGCTTTCCGATACGATTAATGGGCTATGGAAGGCTTTAGATATTATTTTTTTTCCTAATATACAATATATAATATTATTCTTTCCTCTAGCGTGAGTGCAGACAGAGTCTTGATGGTCTTTATTCCAGAATTTGTGCAAAAGCTTTTCTTCACTGTGAGAAGCTTCAGCTGAGATTCATTTTGCTCTCATCAGCATTTCTCAGGTTTCCATCGAATAACTGAAATGTTGCTGAGAATGAGAAATATTAGTTTTGACAGAGTCCCGGAAGTTTTGCAAACAGTGGAGTTCACCCTTCTGTCTCAGTTTTGTCAAAAGGTCGTGTTTTATTTTTTTTCCTTTTTACTTTTGAAGTTGACAAAACAAAACTGAGTAGCTCTATCTCATTTGAGAATACAGAGGCTCAGGAGTAAGAAATTTGGAAACCTATGTTCAGAAGGATCAAATGTGTATAACCTTGGAAAAAACCAGGCTTCTCCTGAAATCAGTGAGTGACAATGGGAACAGAGGATGAGTGGAAATATATTTATTTATTTTCTTTTTGTTGCATATCAAGAGGGAGAAATTGGCAAAAAATACTTCTAAGCTTCAGAACAGATAGAAAAGATTAAGCAGTGATTATAAGCAAGCTGTCTGAAGAATCAGGTCGTGCATATGCTTAGGTTATGCATAGCTCTGTGATCTCACATCACTCCCATCCATCTCTCTTCCTGTTTGTTCCGTTCCTTTGTGTCATCCAAAGCTGAATGGCAGGAAATCTGTGAAAAGACCTGTCTGCTGCCTTGCGTTGATATATCATCCACTGCAAAGTGTTTCAATACCAACTGGAGCTTCTGAATACTGTTGTAATACAAGTTCAACCCTCTCTTTCTATGTACTAGAGTCAATATGCATATAGATTAGTGTTCTAGTTTTCCACAAAGCACATACAATGTGAATGGTTTAATACTTTCCTTTCAATTTTGAATTCCATTTCAGCACTGGCAGTCCTCGTCAGTAGGCCCATTGTGCTGAATCGTTACAACCACCAGATTACAAGATGGGCTCGGATTTCTAATGGCTCTTCCATTGCTGGGCTGAGCAGAGTGGCTGCCTTGTTTGGCTGAGCTGAGGTCCTCTTTCCCCACCAACCCCACCTGAAGGCCACACTATATGTTTTCCTTTGCTGTCTCCCGTGGAGAAGAATGATGTATGGACAGGCCTATGAAACTGCATCAGTAGCAAGTTTGAGAAAATTATTGAATCCGCAGTGATGATAATCATAGCCTTAGCAAACTGACTGAAATTAATGCACCATCTGAACAGTTCTGCGCGCTTTGCCTTGATGTTCCTCATTTAAAATGAATCTCTCTAGACCTGAAGGCTGTTTGGAAACAGCTGATGGTGCCCATAATGAGGATTCCAATCTTCAAGTCTCCAAACTGAAATTAGACATATGTCCTGACATGTTGACATTAATTTGAGCTGTTACAGCTGTAATGGGTTTATTCTGCTAGCATTTTTAATAGAATTTCAGGGGAGACGGGCTTTGCTCCGTGAGTCAAGTTGGGGAAAGGCTGTGAGCAGCCATTATTTCAAAGGTTAATTTGAAATGTTTTTCTCAACAGAACTTTTCTGAACGGCAAGGTTAGTTGAAAATGTGGTATTGTAATAGCTGATACTACAGCTGGAAAAGTGGGCTGGATGTTGCAGTGGGGATACATCAGCCTTTCATTTCCACATATCAGTATTCAACTCCAGCTTGACTCCAAGTAAAAAGCAATAATAAATAAAAGCAATAAAGTAAAGGAATAGATTCATTCTACTCCCTGTATACAATGTCAACATATAGGCCAAAAGCCCAGGTCCAAACTGCCATTTTCTATGAGAAAGACTTCTAAGCGTTGACTAGAATAAACTGACTGAACATGTTAACCCCACACAGGGTGGGTTTAATGCCTAGTTTATGTGATTTTTTTAAACTCATAAGGTAACAGGCCATGATGGACCTTGCTTCCTGCCGGGAGCAGAGCTGGTGGTGATGGTGGAATGCTGCAAAGGCCATGGAGACAAGGGCGGTGGTGGGCAGCCCCAAGGGGATAGCCATCCTATGGGCACCTCAGCAATGTGTCTCCAGCACAAGCCACTTCAGCTTCCCTGGGCATGTGTCTTCAAGACACTGTCTGCTTATGGCAAAGCTGCAAGTAGGAAGCAAAATCAGCCAAGCGTGAGCATGGCTGTGTTTGAATCGAGGTGAATTTGTGGCATTTTCTGGACTGCTATGCTCTGTGCTAGCAGATAATTGGTCACTTAAGACATAGTGGATTGGTAATTTACTGTGTAGCATAAGAGGACTAAAAAAAGACCCACAAGGGAGAGAGAGTCCTTGTCCTGACAGTTTCCTCTGAACACAATCCAACTGGTCCCTCCAAAAAACCCCCACCCACACCAGGGACCACTGACACTGACAGGAGCCTGTCTGCTGCCCCACACCCCCACAGAAAGTCCCAAGATGAGTCAAAGTTAAGCTAAAACTATTTGTCTCATTTATTAGATATTATTTAAATCCCACAGTCTTTCTAGAGAGATTCTGTGGAGCAGATGACTGTCAGCATTAGAAATATCTCCATTTAGGAGAACAGGCTGTAGCAACTAGCTGTTGGTTTTGAAGGGTAAAATGTCACTGATGGCAGACTTTTAACTCAGTGCGATTCAGCAGATATTTGATACTTTTATTTCCTTCTGCTGACTTTATGCAGTGGAACAAGAGGCAGTTTGCAGAGATTAAACAATATTCTGTCCACAAATTAAAATCAATAACTTATTTATAGGGCTGCTGATGCTCCCACCAAAAAACAGGCCTGCCAAGTGGCTGTAAAAGTCCTGAATCAAATGCCATGCATCTCCAGGCCATCTGCGCAGCTGGCTGGCTGTGACCACAGATACAACACAATCTATCCAGCAGTTGCATCACTTGATAATCTTACTACATAAATAAAGATGATTCCTGAACGAAGCAGTAGTGATGGTTGTTTTCACACATATATGCTGCTTGGTTGTTTCCCACATACATCATTGTTAAACCTGATGTTGCTCACCAGGATTTTTCAGAAATTCATTTTTTTTCATGAAAGGGGACTAGCCAGGTGCTGCTCTGTGTTGTAACCTCCTGTAGGCACTCTAAAGAGCAAATCACACAGCAGTATTGGGAGCATGACAGAAGATCGAAGCCCAATAATTGTTTTTTTCAGATTCCTTTCAACAAATCCCTTCCCACTATGGCAGCAGTGGTATTTTGAGAGGACAGATAGCAAGGTTTGGTGTAAGTGCAGTTCTGCGCTGTTGTTATGCTGTGCCATTATGTTCCTCTGGGATCTAAAAGGCTTCCAAGATGGTATGTCAGCAGTGAGATCATTAATGGGATAGGGGAGGTCTGGCAGCAGCTTCTTTCAATGTGAGAACACCCAAAAGTACTCTCTCCTTCCAGCAGATTCCTTTCCTCTCCTCACCGGGTGCAAGACACTTTGAAAATGTCGTTTGTTATATCGTAAATAACTTTTTTCATCTGGCACCCACTATTGAGAATCAATATTTCAAAACATCATAAATGTGACTAAGTTGCTCACAGCAAGGGAGGGATCATGTAACCATCTGCAGATATACAGCCATTTTGAGAACAACAGTGAACGAAAACACTGAACAGCAATGCCAGAAGGATTGTTATATCCTTGAGTCTGAACTCCTGCCTAACACAGGCCATAGATTTCATACAGCGACCGGAAGTAGAGAAAGTCCTATCTATTTATCTCTGCTTGGGAAGCTTCTGGTGGTAGCACTTAGCTAGCCAGGGTGCAATACAGGCAGGACACCAGGGTTGATGCCTCTTCATTTTAGACCACATTCAAGTGGCTTGTCTCTGAATTAAGTCCATAGGTTCTTTTCTTTTGTACCTCCTTATGGTGACCGTTCCTCTTCCTTGAGATGTTTTGCCTCAGAGGCACATCTGTTGGTTCACTGGTACCTCTTGGAGTCTTCACTGCAAGTCTCCGGGTGCTGCATTTTCACATGGAGCTCCAGTATCTGAAGACAAGTAATTACATGAGAATTGCTTTGAACAGTTTTCTCTCAGACTTGTGAAATGAACTTCTTGGAAAGGTGAGCTGTGTTTTCAGAGAAGGTGTTTAAAATAAGAATCATATATTTAGGTGATGTTTTTTGTGGGCTTGATGAGATTTTTATACCTGGGAGTGCATGAAGCATGGATTGCTTAAAGACTGTCTGTTCAGGTATTTGGTCTGAGCATGCAGACCTTGGTTGTGGTGGGATATAAAAGGCCCAGACTTTAGACTCTTTCTATCTCTTTCAGGCTAGTACCACTGTATCCAACACTTTGTGAGCTGTATCTGAAGCAGACACATATTCAGGTTTTTAATGCATCGGGGTTTGGTCTTTCATTCTCTTTGCCTGTAAATATATGCGATCTTTAGGTTTACATATATGCCATGAGACTGGTAAAATACAGTAACTTTCTCATCCTGCTTTCTCCACAGTCTTTCCAGAGCTCTACAGCCTTCTGCCCTTTTCCCTTCTTCCCTCTGTGTCAGTGAGCTGGGCAGCCTCAGTGCTTGCCTGGTTAGCAGTGGCTGGCAGCAGCAGAGCAGAGATGGACTAATCTCCCTACTCCTGCCAAGAAAATCAAGTGAACAGGAATGGGAGGAGAGATGGAAATATATGCAACACAAATTGTCATTTTGCAAAATGACTTTTTATCGGAGTACTGCTCTGAATACATAGTGACACTGTACAGGTGATTCTTGGCCCTTTATATAACAGTTTTCCCTATATTTATTGCTCTTGAGTTGCGGTTGACAGTTTTATTGCATGCAGACTGGCACATTATGAAAAGAAAAGTAAATAGGTCTGTGGAATCGTGGCCACAGTATTCCTGTTTAAGGGGAAAACAAGTCTTTGGTTTTACCACATGTTTGAAAAGAGAAGACAGCCCTCCCTCAGTGTTTTATGGCAGTTCCCCCTCCCACCTCCCCCTTCTACCTTAAACAGTCTGGATTTGTTTTGCTTGTATAATTAGGCAATAGCAGCTGATCAGATCTGAATCAACGGCATTATATCATCGCGAAAGCTGCCTCAATTGATGGACAAGAGAGGCAACAGTCTGTTATTTGCAAAAGCTATAAAATGGCCTGCCTATGCCATGCACACAGAAAAGTGCATTAGCTTCAGCTTTTTTATAATTCTTTGAGAGTAGATATACTGCTAAGGCACTTGAACTCTATTTTATGTCAAGCTTCTGCTATTTTCTATTATCCTTGGGATGAAAGCAAAAGAAATCCCATATATGTCTCATGAAAGAGAATCTACTCTTTGAAAATAATTGTGGCCATAGCCCTTAGTGCAACGTCAAACCTATACAAATTAAAAGAACCATTATCAAAGTTAGTACAGTATTTATTTAGGCTAAACCACCTCTTTGCTAAATAATTGCAATGATGGTGCACAGCAGCAGTGCTGAAAATGTGTTTTACTGACTTATTTCTATCCTCACAAATTCTGCAAGAAAAGATAGAGCTATCTTCTTCTATCAGCCAAGATTTGGATTTAATTACTTGCCCTCTTTCCTCCCAGCCTTTTCTGTCTGGTCAGTTAAGAGCAGAAGTAACTCTTTTTTTCCATGTATGCTTCCGTAGTTTTGTTCTCAATTGTCCACTATTATCTCCAGCTGTGAACATCTTCTGGAGAGTGTTCCTTGGGATGCCTGTGAGTGCAGCAGCACCCCAAGGATGGCTGTATGTAAGGATGCTAACAAACTCAAGGAGGCAAATATCCCACAAAACCAGTTTTTCGTTGATTTAGCTGAGACTTAAGACTTAACTAGTTGGGTATAGAGCTGTGCTTACTAATTCAACTAGTTCCAGTAAAATAGTTTAAATTGTCTGCAGGAATTCCTATAGGATTAGAGCTGAATTACTTACAAGACGAGACATATAGCTAATGTATGCAGGGACCTGCTGCTTGTTCACAACCAGATTCATGTACGACCTGAACTGTTAATACTAATATAAATACTAATATTAATACTTTGTAATGGGGTTTTTTTTGAAGTTGAAAAACAAGTTGGGTTTTTCTCAGTGCCTAACCAACCACACAGATGATTCAGTGTCCCTGCATCCCCTGGCCCCATCAGTCCCTGTGCTGGCAAGTGGTTTTGTGAGCAAGGGAACAAAGGCACCTTAGCCTTCTGATAGCTCAGAAGGTGCAGGGTCAGGCTCTCCTGATGTGGGTCCCCTGGTGCCTGATAGGAATTGACCTCAAGATGCTTCAGCCTCAGTGGACCTTTTGGCAGGATGTGTTTCCTAAACCTGACTCTCTGTTTTAATGAATGCTTTAGGAACTAGTATCTTGGAAGCTTGTCACATAAGGATGAAATGGTCAAAGGTCTTGAAAGATTAGGTGTAGAGGAGAGGGAGTGTTTGCTGCTGGACAAAAGGTTCATGGGAGCTTGTTTGCTTAGCTTAAGAAACTCTGCTGAAAACAAGCTTTTCTCCCTTTCATCCTCATTGTTCCTCTATCTCTAATATAGCTAGAAAGAATGAAATAAGACTTTGAAAGAAAATTTCTGTAGCCACAGTAGTGCCATGGGTCAATGTGGTTCTCTGCCATCTCCACATCCTGGCTTCCATTGCTGCTCAGGTCACTATTAAAAAGTAGTTTATTTGTCTCTCACAGGATACTTACCCATAATACAGAATTCACCAGCGTTATTGTGGCAGGCTGTGCTCAGAAAAGCTCTGTGGGGCTTTGCCGGCTGCTGAGTCTCGGATCAGCGTCAGAGTGCACCAGCTGAGATATATGTTCAGGAAGATTACATTTCATTGGGAGAGGCTGTGTCTGGCCTGGCTGGGGCTCTAGGTCTCATTTTCATAGATACCAGTTTTATTGTGACATTATAGCAAGTATTTTTCTCTTGTCTCAGAAGGGGGAGAACAAGCCAAACAACAGCACTTGGCTAAACAGGCTTTTTCCATTCAGCTATATAAAAGGTACCCTGCCATACTTGTAAATATCAGAGAGAAAATGGTGTCATCAGCCTTTAATAAAGTATTCAAGCCTCAGATTGCCATCTGTCAATGATATTTTAGCTTATTTTCTTTCAGGAAGGAAAGTGAGCTTATTTTCTTTAATCTCCTGAGAAATTACTCCGGTTATTTACAGCATTGGATTTCCTTAAAAAAGATTGTGCTGCAGCTAAGGGGATTATTTGACCAAACAGGGGGGTTTGCCTTTGTTTCACTGCATTAGCTTATTTTAAAGGAGTAAAAAAGCCTTCACTAGTGCTTTGTGGAGGCTGCTGCAAGTTTCTTTACTTGCCATTTCTTCATTCTCTGCAAAAAACCCATGATACAGAACTACTGACTACACAGCCCTTAGAAGATAGGAAACCCAGACATCCCAGGACTGATTTTTTTAAAGTCAATTTTTACATTAATATTTTCATGCTTTTATTTGCTCTTGTTTTGAGCCTCAGCTCATTGAATATGCCATATCATTTGGATGCTATCAATCTAGAAATATTTTGAGTGAAAGCAGGGCTTTGCAATCACCTCAAAGAACAGAGACACCAAATAAAGTGCCCCAAAACCCAGAGCAGGCAGCACACAGACAGCACCAGTTCTGGTCCTAGTTTTGGTACAGATGTACAGTAGCAGGAGTAGAGAAAGGAAAGTAGTTATGATGAAGGAAAATACCCCCATTTGCCTTCAGATGGTCAGGGATATATCACCAAGCCGTAAGTGGTGTGTGAGTCAATGAAATGACATGGTGTGGGCATACTCCCTTTCATCATTTCTAAGACCTCCTTGAGGAATGTGTTTCTCACTCCAGATGTATAGCCTGCATTTAGCGAGCTGAGGCAGGATCAGGAATTTAAAATTTTAATTACACTCAGGGGACTCTGGTGAGATCAAATTCTTTATCCTGATAGAAGGAGGCAGGGAATACACCTGGAGGCAGCCACATGCAGCTACTGATGTGCAGATTTGAAAACTGGGAAACATTTCCCAATAGAATTACTCTTCCCTAAATATTGCAATGTCCATTTACTAAAGCTGCTGATGTCGGAAAAAGTCTAAAGAATCAGCTCCAAAAACCATTACTCTTTTTGCTACCAGCTAATGAATTTTCCCTCTGCCCTTCTACATTAGTTTTCTTTTAGCAAGAGATTTCTTTTTTCATATTACTTTCAGCTATCTCTGGTGTTGGTGCTTTGATATCTAGTTAGTACAATCTGTAAATATGACTCTGTAGACATTGCTCAAGGGCACATTTTGACCCTGAGCACTCCGGCAGTTTCTTCCTTAGAAAATGTATCTACAAAGAGCTGTTTAAAGATAGGGGCTGGCACTGCTGGCAGGTGCTTCAGCAAAGAGTTAATGTGAGAAGCGGAAAGTGGAGTGTGATGGTGGCTGAGCTTATCCCTGTCACACACAGTTGTTTTGGCATAAAAATACTCTATTATGACAAAGTGTTGCCAACTCTCACAGTTTTAATACGGTTCGCACATTATATTTGTTTGGGCTCTTTTCCCTTAAAGTCCTGATTCCTGGAGTTATGCCAGTGTGAGAAATTCAGGTTTCTCCCTCCCAAAATGTAAGTTTCTACTTCATGATTAAGAACAAAGGCTTGACAATATTATTTAAATGCATTTTAAAGATTCAGAAAAGCAGAAGATAAATAACATGTATTATTTTTCTGAAAGATAATACCTCATGTTTTTGTGAGGGCTGACTCGTAACTTTTAAATGCCGGTGTTTGGCAGCACTGTTGCTATAATTTATGACTAAGTTTGATTTTTTTAGTTGTTGTTGTTATCAGTCATATCTACACCTATATACTTACATACATTCAAGAATCGATGCATATAACTGACTTTTTTGTACTGCAGGAACTGGTTTCTAGAAAGCTGTATAGACACAACGTTCATCTGAAGAGGGAGGAGAAGCAGTAGGCAAGAGGTATAGGTTAAATTGGAATGTGGTATCTCTGTGTAGGTGTGTAAAAAAGGAGGGGAACTTAGGCCCAGAAAAACCCTTCCCCCTCCCCACATCAAGCTCATCTATTTCAAACTTGCTAAGGTAGAGTTCTTGGCCCTCTTCATACTAATTTAGAGATTGTTTGAAGATGGAGATGTTGCTCGTGCAGAACAGATGCATGAGCATCTGTATCTCCGGTGGTACTTCAAGGGCTGATGAGCAGCTCTGGAAAAAGCAGACAAAGCTCCTCATTCTCAGCACCTGCCTCCAGGACTGGGTCTTTTTACACTGTTTTTTTTAGTGAGTCAACCTTATATGAGCTGGTTTTATGTAGAATGATGCGCCATCCATCACAAAATGTAAATCTGGGTATCGTCTGCTTGGACTGCCCTGATAGATGTATAGCTCTGTGCCAACAGCTGGTTGGAGTGAAACGTGTGCTGATGAGTGATCTGGCAGCATGGGGATGCCGGGCTGGTGGAGAGCACACTCTGGTCTCAGTGTGTACACGTCTGTGTGAATTATCTCTGCCACAGAGCTATGTTTCAACTTGCGAACTGGTAAATGCACTCATTACAGGGCTCAAACAGCCCAAACTCACTCAGTCCACGGCTGGTTATTCAAGAGCAATTATGATGTGGAAGTGACAGGTTTGGGGAGCCCTTCCTGCTTGAGGGCTGGTTGAGTTGTCCGGCTCCTCTTCCAGTGCCATTCTGGCAAAAGGACATCCAAAGGAGAGTGCTGGCAGAAGAGAAATAAGATTCATTGTTTGCTTTTCTTTTCCCATCCCCTCCTGCCTTCATCCCCCAAAACCTCCCTCCTCCCCATAGGAAACAAACAAAACCCCTGTATCTTGGACGCATGTATTGATTGAGGCTACTGCAAAGCAGAACACTTTATTATAAAGTCTATTTCAGAAAATTGCAGCACGCCAAGCAGTACTTTTTCTGCAGATTCTCTTCCATGTCGAAAATACAGGATTTCATGCATGTGGGAATCTCTTGCTCAGTACAGAACTTAGTGAGGGTTTTTATTACTGTTAAGCCTTGGCATTGCAGCAGTGAGCAAAATCTATTCAGGAAACACATGAAGATGCATAGAAATAGTAACAAGAAACCAGCCATCTTAACCCCAAATATGCTGAACAATCACTGTAAAGCAGCTCTTACTTCACTGAGAACTTTTTGTGCATGTCCCCAGGGAGACTAAGATGGATCTGTAGAAACAGAAAGTGCTGTGCTGCAGTTATGTGGGCAGCACTGCCTGCTTACTTGGACCAGGATATTTAGCTCTGCTCATCCCAGCAGTCCCAGAGTCTGATGGGACCAGGCTGGAGAATAGCCTTAGAGCACATCTTGATAAACTACCCTTAGCTTTTGCAATTAGCAACTTGTTTTATTTTCTAATTGCATGGTTCACAGCTACATCTTCCAGTTTAAGGACTGCTTCCTGAAGCCTGGACTTCAGCATTTGCCTGGCTTTCAAGTCTCCCCAAAGTCACCCCTTGCCAATCCACTGCTGTGGCACGTGATCCATCAGCTTACCATGTGCTCCTTGAACCAGCAAACAGGGCAGCTTGTCCACAGCTAATAAACACTCTGCAAAAGCCAATAGAGATCATTTGAATGCCTGCAGAAATAGTACTGGAAATCTGATTTACAGTTTTCAGAGCCTCCTAAGGATGGCATCTCAAAATTAAGAAGGGAAAATATTTTTTAACATCTTGGAGGATGAATAGAAACCAGTAACTGCTTGCTTTTCTTGCTTAACTTACACTTTTGCTCTCCTCCTCTCTGTCTAAACATAATTTTGATACTTCATTATTTCAGCCTGGAAAATTCCTGAAGGTTGACTGGTTGAAATATCTAGGGTAACATTTAATTTAAGCTTTTAGACTGAAATGTATTTGAACTAATTTCATCCTACACAATTTACCCACTTTTCACTGGTGCTGTTTCTTGTTTTTGGTAAAACTCCACAAATTTAACTTGTCTTTTGGGCCAACAAAGATTTATTCCAATTGAATTATTTAATTAAATAATTTCTTCAATTTTCATTATAGACATTTGAGATTTTTCAATGGTTTATCTTTATATAAACATCTCAATAAAAAATGTAACATATTTTCAGCCCTGAAAAGTAAAACAAGGACCAACAAGATGGTTCAAATCAAGGCAGTTCCTCACCCTGTCAAAGCACAGCCTCTGCTCTTTAAAAATTTTATAAAGTTACAGAAACCATGACCAAGTGCAAACAAATTCCTGCTAGTCAAAGTACCCATGAAATTCTCCAGCACACAGCTAAATCCCTCCCATAAATTGAAAGTACATAAAGGAAATCATGAAAAGATTCATACAGCATAACAAGTTATCCTCAAAGAGGAGCACAAGGCATCCTCCTAACATGCCCCTGGTGACTGTCATTTTGAAGAGAGCATCTTCCTGGCTGTTCAAAGAGCTGCAGTCGTCTCTGAACTTCAGCTCTCAGCACTTGCTGAGGCTTTCTCACTTGCCTTATCAAGACTTTGTGTGGCAGAGAGCACTGGGATAAAATTTGCAATGGGTGTAGGTCATCAGCCCCTTGTCCCTCTCTTAGCCTTCACCATCTGCCTTTCAGTCCCACTCAGCATCTGTAGAGAGGTGAGCAAAAACACCCTTTCCTGAGATCAAACATCCAGGAAAAAGGCTCGTGAGCCAGCAGAAGATAAGCCAGGTCTCCCCGAGCAGTGAGAAAGTTGGCACTTCTAATGATGGCCTTTTATTTTTCTTTAAGTAAGAAAAAACTGTCTAGTTTTCTACAGTTCTGGCAGCAGCACTTTTTCCAACTCACACTGCACTGGCACGGGCAAGTCTGCCACGATGGTTTAGCAGGATTTGGAGTGGGACAGAGAAATTTGTTATCATATTTTTTAGTTCAGAAGACCCTGGAGCATGGACACAATACCAAGGTTCCTAATACATCAAACACCTAGTTGGCAACAGCCGAGGAGCTTGAAAATCAAAGCACAGGCTACATAACAGAAATGCTCAAATTTTTGTGTTTTGTGGGGGCTTTTTTTTAAGAAATATTACGATTTTGCAGAGTCCTAAGGATGGTTGGCCTCTTGAGGCTAGTTATTTTGTAATAGTATAAAAAGGAGACTGAGGCCTCTTGTTTATATGATAGGATCTCTAAAACACATGTGAATACCGAAGGTAAGTAACTGTGTCCAACTCCACTGGGAACAAAATTCATTGCTGCAGCAAAGGTTTTCCATCATTGCTGTAATTTGATAATTTCACTGCTGCTGGTAAGGGAGTCTACAGCAAAAGCTTAGAGAATTATCAGCTAATAGCTCCTGAAGGCCTGCAGCTGATATTAAACTTGAACTTTTATGAAACTGGATTTTCTCCTACAAAGCAGTAAAATAGCATATTGAATCTGTGCTAAATGAGGAAACATTCCTTCCATTTGCATGAGGAGTAGGTTATCCACTTCTTCAAGACTTGCCCTGCCAGACCTTTGGCTAGCAACTAGCAATATTTGGCCAATCCTGCTTGCAGGACTGTCACTGACATGGCTGTAAAACTGCTCACTGGGAGAAGAGGGGTGACTTTTGTACCTGGCTTCTAAACTGCATGGATGCAACCACACTCCATGTAGTGTTGATGGCAGGGCAGCTGAATAAAAAAGGTTCTGGAGAAAATCTGACAGCTGCCTGTGCTGTGAGCAGAAGTTAAAATTAGTCCTAGTGAACCCACAGCAGCTGAGGGGCCAATAAATTCCTGCGATGTAGAGCCTTGACTCAAGGCTTGTGGATATGAATAGGAGGCTTATCACTTATTTCAGTAGGCTCAAGTGCAGAAGTTGTATAACGATGAACAATTTAATAAAGAAAGCATAATTCAACAACCCTGAGGAAATAAAGGGCATAAGAACTAAAAACCTGATGGTATATAGCTTTCACTGGCACATTCTTTTACTTAGCTAAGGTACAGGGTAGACAGCATTATTAGAAACAAAGTAAGATACTTCAGTCACTATCTTGTTGGATACAAGTGATATTGAGACAAAGTGGTGTTCTTGCTATCTGGTAGACAAACTAGAAAATAATGCTGAATTACTGCCTAAAAAACTCCCAAAATGAGCTGAGAAAGGCCTTTGAGAGAACACTGGATAGTCTGACTGACCTTCTCTTTTAATATATCTGTGGAATATGGAAGGTTGCCTTCATAAAAGCATCACACTACAAAATCAATTATTTCAGTGCCATAGTGTATCAGCTGGCATTTGTGTGCTACTTTTGTGACCCACATAATGAGAATAAATCACATACTACACCATATTTTAATCTCTCACATTTTATAGAAGAGCTCTTAGCAAGCTAAATGAAGCATGGTGAACAGTGTTTTAGCTACCTATTAATACCTAAATTATCTGTCTCCATAAAGTTGCTTCAGTCTGCAGGTAAGTGCTTGAGCAAGAGAATTTTAATGGAGAATAAGCAAATCTGGGCCAGCTGCTTGCAGCACCTGCACTCACCCTGTCTGAGCAAGGCCCCCACCATGGAGACTTCCAGGTCCTGGCAATGGGGAGTGACCCTGAGTTTGCAGGCACTGCAGCTATTCTGCTCCCAGGAGGCAAGCCTTCAGAAAATAAATCTAGACTGCAAAATACAGGGAGTCTGATGGCTGTGATCAATCCTCTTTTTTTTTTTTTTACAAATGATAATGTGTTTATCCACTCCATTTAGAAGACAATTAAAAGTATAGTCAGGAAAAACCTCATATTGGCATGAAGCTGACCAGGGAGGCATCCGAGGACTGGAAGACACCCAGCTTGGCAGGCTCCAGAGCAAGGAAAGGAGGAGAAGACCTTGCAGGCTTGTTGTCTTCTGGAAGAACTCTCTGTGTAAGAACAGACAAGCTGTGAGTGAGGGCAAAGTTTTGTAAATGGTACAAGACGTTTTCTATTATTTATTTAGGTACCAATTAATATAGTTGTGGAAAAAAAAGCCTGGTGGGATATTAAATAATTACAGCAGTTTTCAGGGGGAGGCATTGTTCCAGGGTGCAACTGGGAGAACACTCTCATAGGGCTGCTATTATCATAAAATGATTTGGGTTGGAAGGAACCTTTAAAGGTCATCTAGTTCACCTTCCCCTTCAACTAGAGCAGGTTGCTCAAAGCCCTGACCAGCCTCACCTGGAAGGTCTCCAGGGTTAGGGCTTCTACCACCTCTCTGGGTAACCTGGGCTGGTGTTTAACCACCCTCAATGTAAAAACTTTTCTCAAACCATCGTGAAACTCCATCATTTAGTTCGCTCATTTGTGTTGTTTAAAGGCATGGTGACCTTAGGTAAGTCCATGTGGAAGGTGCAATCCAGGAGCCAGCTGGGGCAGGTGGAGGCAGTTTGCAGAGCACAAAGGGGGAGGGAGGAAGAGAGGAATCCAGTTCACCCAGGTGTGAGCAGGGGAGCCAGGTGTTTGTGATCATGGAGATAATAAATTCCCAGAGACCCAGAGGGCATGAGCTGACGGTGGCAGTGCAGAAGGACCCTGAGAGTTGAAGCCTTTAGAGGAGGATTCGCCTGCGTGGATAGGGTAGGCTGGTGCAGAAATGTTTAAAACTTCTTAAATTTTGGGATTGTCATTGGTATTTTGTGCTTTTGCTGTTGTAGAAATATTAATTAGTCTAACTTTGTCTGCCAAAATCTGACTCTTTCAGCTCAAAAGCTGTTTTAGTCTTTTGTAGGGGCTGGAGAAAGGGAAAGGTCTAGGCAAGTTTGCCTCAAAGCTCTCTGTTTTGTGATCCTGTATAGCCTACCTTACCTTTGCTGCAGGCTTGTGGGCTAGTGCCCAGTGGTATTTACACTTGTATGCATTCAATTTTAGCGAAAAGAAAGAATGTTGGAAGGAAATTTAAACATAAGTCTAACTTATTCCAGGTCAGCTTGGTTAATTAGAGAGAAAATCTAGCCTGCAGCAAAGTCCAGTAGGGTCTAAAGTAAAGATAAAAATATATTTAAAAATAATATGCTTTTGATGCTCACAGCGTTCCCATTCTTAAAGTAAAAATTCTCTCTGTCCAACACCATTAACACATCCTGCTAACTTCTATGGAAGTTGAGTTGTTTGAAGCCTGCTGTGATAGTGTGGTGGGTTAACCTTGGCTGAGTGCCAGGTGCCCACCAGGCTACTGCATCACCCACCTTTTTCCCCTTTCCCTCCTCAGTAGAGCAAAAAAAGGGGAGGAAAATAAAATGAGAAACAAAAGGAGTTTAATAACAATAGAAGCAAAGCCAAACAAATTCACGTGCGGAAGCAAAGGAAAACAAAGATTTATTCTCTGCTTCCCATCAGTATGTGATGTTTGGCCCCTCCCTGGGAAGCAGGGCTCCGAGACACGTAGCGGTTGCTCTGGAGGACAAAGGAAGGCCTTTGTTCGTGGTCACGGGACATGTGTGGTAGTGTTGTGGGGGAGGGTGCACGTGTATTTTTTTATTTACTGAAGAGGAAAGTCCTTCTGGAGAAAGCGATGTCAGGGAGGTGGGTGGAGAAGGTTCTGGACTGGGGGTGGTCTAAGGGACATGGCTGTCTGGGAAGCCTTGTGAGATGAGGCTCAAAAAAGGCTTCTCTAAGAGACATGGAGACTGCATAGAGCTGGCAGCAACACAGAAATTTGTTAAACTGGGTTAAAAGTAAATCTGAAAAGACCTTGTGTGTGTGGACCTAGTGCTAAGGAACATGTTTCCTTTTAAAAGCCCACTTTGTTCTGCAGTGTTTGTTTCCTCTGTTTTAAAACTGTTTGGTGCCTGTTCAAAGACAAAAGTGGTTTTTAAACTTCAGTGCTCTCACAGGAGGTCTGGATACGTCTACCTGAAAGCTGTGGCTCACCCTGAATCCTACCTATCCTATCTAGTTGGGAAGGTGATTCTGCACCTTGTTTGTCATGATAAAATGGAGGGTAGTAAAAAAAAGACATAGAAGTTATCTTGTGAACTGATATTTTGACCTGAAGAATTTCATCTTTCTTCAAAGGGTGTGTGGTTTTGTTTCTTTTTTTCTTCCTGATGATCTTTCTGGTAATGAGAATGCAAGTTATTAAGAAAGGTTTATAAATGTTGACAGTGAATTATTAATGGTCTATTGGGTTTTTAAATTGCAAATATTATACTCAAAATCATGCTTTACAAGGCAGGCTTTTCTAGAAAGATTTATGACTACAGTCACACAGGGTATAGCAAATATAACATTGAATATGAATCTATATCAGTCATGGCTTTCCTTAATGGATTACTCTTTATGGTAACTGTGATAGCTGCTACCTGGTCTTGAGTCTTCAGCAAGTAAATGTGAGTGCATGATACTGGCAGGAAAAGCCTTCTGGAACTGCTGAAGTCATCACCTGGTGTACAAGGACCAGAACCCAATGTGTGTGTTTGTCTGGGGGCCTGCTAGTGGAAGCTGGACTTCTCTGTGTCTATGTGAAGGGAAAGCAGAAGGGGATGAAGTACAAAGTGAGTTCCAGCCTTTAGAAATGATGCCCTTTACACATGCTTCCAGATAACCTTATGGTAGCAAAAACGGAGGCAAAACTAAAAAGGCTTCTAAATAATGTAAGATCCATTATCAGCTATATGGCAAACATTTTGTTTTTATTATGGACTGGATGTGCTTTTTGGTCATTTTCTTCAGAAGTAAATAGAATTTACTAATAATTCAGCACCTGAAATTCACTTGCTCGTTTTAGTTCTCTTCTTGATGGCTGTGGCTCATCAGCTGCAACTGAAACAACATGCACCGACCCAGCTGAACAACTTAGTGAGCCAACCACCACTGCATGAATGCTGACCTTAAAATCCCATCTGCTTTAAATTAGTTGCTTAGCAGTGGTATATCTCTCGCCTTCCTGTATTCGTGCATATCAAAAGTAATCAAAGTTGCCTTTCTATTCATTTTGTTTTGTACATCAACCTAAAAGTTTTGAGGTGTAATTTACAGCACAGCTCCAGTGCCCTGCTCCATTCTGAAATAATTAGGAGATTATTTTAGTCAATATGACTGAACCATGATTTAATGCTTTTCAATGGCTAGTTGCATTAGTGACTCTTTAAGGATTAGAAGCTTAATGAAATGCACACATCAGGGCAGTGATTTAATCTTTCTCATAAAAATCTTCACAACAAGATAATAAACCATAGGAGTAAAAATCATTTTGACAAACTTGTCTAGCTTTCAGGCTGTGTGAAGTCTGAGATAATTACCTGTGGGCCACTTCTGTTATACTGGGGATTGTTGAAAGGGCAACTTTCAGTAAAGGTGTACAGTTCCTGCATAGGCAATTGCAGTTTTAAGTCTAGGAATGAAGAACAAGAAAAGTCCCTTCTCTGAATACCAAGAGATGTATCCTCAAGCATATCAAAGCGTGTTTGCCAGCAAGTCACTTTAAATTTTCCAGTATTTGTTTTTCCAAAAACCTCTCATATACTGTACTGGAAGGAATCATTCTCATGAATCAACTAGGCTTCAACCAGTTTTCAAAATTTAATGGAGCAGGTAAACATTAGCATTGGAGAAGGGATTCATGCCACAAAAAATAGATCTTAAAAAAAGAAAGTTTATAATTACTTACATATATAACTTACAAAAATGTTTCTAAACAGCGGTTAGAGCTTTAGTACTGATCTATTTCAAGATGTGTTGTCCCGCTCTTTTTCCCCCTCAGTCCCTCTTTAGATGGTGCAAGTGGAGTCAACTGCTACCAGACCTGGTCTCCCATCTCCATAGAAAAGATACCATGTGCCCAGACTGTTCTTCAGATAAGGAAATAAAGGACATGTTGCATTGGAGACATTGTGTTTATGCAGATATGTACTTACTCCTGGCCTTGGAGGCCTAGAAGAAAAATATATTCAAACAAAGGCAAATGCTACACTGTGAACAGAATACTGGAACTGAAATGTAACTAATTTTCCATTTAGAAAAAAAAAAAGACTTTAGATGGACTATAAAAATAAGGTAGCTGAAATTTTTTTTCTCATTAAGCCTTATTCTGGCCTTTGTATATTGCTCCTTCCTTCCTTTGAGAGCTTTCTGTAGCCACAATTGAATTGGTTTATAAATGGTTATAAAATGGAAAGTGCCCCTTAAATGGTGTGGTTTTGCCAGAAACAATACGGACCAACAGTTTACAGTGAGCATAGTTTGTTTTTATGTTTTATTATCTTTTGGCAGTGTCTTGCTCTCCTTTTTTGTGCAGCTTTAAAACATCGGGAAAGCTGGGGATGGAAGGGGGAGCAGCATCTCTTTCTTGTTAGATTTATATAACTGTTCGGGGAGGAGTAGAACTTGCATAAGGGAAATCTCATTTATCATTGGTACTACTTGGACTTCTAAGACAGATGTGAGGAGATGAATAAGACTCCAGGGAGGTTGAAATCTATTTTCTTAGGGATAATGGCGAGACTTCCTAGAGAATTCTCTATTGTTTCTGTAGACTGGATGCCCTTAAGCTGCTATCCTGACACCTCTCTCCATATTTCTGTCTTCCTGGTAATCAAAGCTGAAATTATTCTCAGAATTACTACATTTAAATGAACTGTGGTTCAGTGTTCAGTGCTGATTTATTTTTTTTATAGTAATTTTGAGGCTGAAGTCTATTCTGAACTTGAGTATAATACAGAATGTACAATAATCTACTGATTATCTAAGTAAACTCCTGTTCATTATTGAAACATTCTTTGAACATTTATTTGACTTTGTGATACTGTGGTTAAAACTGAGATAGTCTGTTTTTCAGAACTGATTTAGAAAAGGCAAAATATCTTTCAGTATTATTTGAAAGCAGACAGGATATGAGTAAGGACCATTTATCAGGGATCTGTACCAATTAAAAAACCTCAGAAGCTGTGGTTGGTTGTTTTCACTCTGCTGCATAAAAGGGAAATACCGATGTTTGTTTAACTTTTTTTTACTAATGAACTAATTGACTGAGGCCAAATGTTGTGACTTGTGTCTGTGAATGTGCTTGATCTACAACTAACTTAGCCTGACAAGCTATACTACTGCTCCCTTTCTTGTTGCTTGCTTTTGAGGTGATGTGATGCTTGAAATGGCTCTTTTAATCTTGGAGTGCTATTAGCAACGATGCATGCCTTGCTAACCAGATTACCGAGACACTACCCCTTCCTTTATGTTTGCTCACTGGCAGTTTGATTTATATAATAAATCAGCTAATTCCAAGCAGTATTTTGAGGACAAAGTCCTGATTTGGATGGGAATTGAAAGGTTGCCTGGTCAGGATCTGGAGGATAGGGAGGATACTTAAGTGATGCCAGCTGGTCTGGAAAGGTTGAGGAGGAGAGGAAAGGGGAACATGATCTTGTTCACCTTCATAAAACGGGGCCTATGGTATAATACATAGCTAAGTGAGCCACTTTAATGATGAAAATACCACTATGGGAAAATTATGAACTTAATAGATTCAAAGTGGAAAAACATTAGTAGGAGCAGGCAATAGCCTCGTTCTCAAGTTTCTTGAGAAGGAAATGATGACAAACAGAACCCGATAGTTCTTCAGCATGTGTGGCAGTAGAAGTTATTGCCTCTTCAGAAGTCCAGCAACCCCAGAAATCGGGAGATAAAAGTACAGGCTTGTGAAGAATCTTAAGAAAGTAGTACCTGCCACAGACAGGCTGCACTGGAAATTATTTTAGGTTGGGTAAGAGGTGAGGAGGTTTGGTGAAACTGCAGCTGTGTATGTAGGAGAGTTCGTTTTTAAAAACGTAGCAGCATGTAGCTTGTTAAGGTGTGTGCCACAGCATAGACCAGCCTGTGATACTAGTAATGAGAATTCACAGGTGATTGCTGGCAGAAAGCAACTTTGTGTGGATCAGAACTGCAGGAATTCGTAGTAGCAGAAGCCAAAAATTGTGTGCAAGGCTTATGCATAGACAGTGAAGATTTAGTAAGCTAAATATGCCCCTTAAAATGTGCTCAAGTTGCTAAGGGGCTTTTCCAGTCTAAGGTTTTAATATTCTCATCTTCTGCCTACCTGTTGAAATCTTAACTGACCCAGTGTTATAAGCATGCCAAATCTGGACTCTGAAAATACAAAGAGTTTTGGCTGCTACAAACTTGGGCAAATAACCTGGAAGTGAGAAGGGGGAAAAAAAAAAAAGGAATTGTGCCTTGAAAGAAGACTGAGTCCTGTGAAGCCATGGGAAGAAACGGTCATAAAATGTTGGTATGTGGACTTCCCTTGTTGAAATAAAGTAATACCCTTTTCAGCAGTGCAGAGAAAAATTAAATGTCCTGGTGAATGTCAAACTAGCCATGCACGCTAACAGAGGATAAGCAATGAGCTGGGCCCTGTCGAGAGGATATTGAAATGACTAAAGAAACAAACTGCTGAGTCTAATGATACACGGCCAAGGACAAAGTCTGGTTTCAATAAACTAGAACAACATTTGGGGAAAGCTTTACAAGCAGGTTGTAGCCAAACGCCAGGGCTCTAGAAAGACTTGACTTTCAGGCATCCATTTATAAGGGAGTTTTACTGCAAACTTTGTGGTTAAGATATGTATCCATATAGGGGGATTCAAGCCAAAATACTAGAAAGCATAATAACTGTATATCTTTGGAGAGAATGCAAAGAGACTTAAACATGTCTGAAAATGAGGACAGCACCTCAGCAGAACAATTTTCTGAATGCATCATTGTAGACAATTAATAGACATGACTGTTGGCATGTAGAGGTTATAAAATTATTGGGAACAAAGTCTTCAGCTGAGGTGGTTACACACATGACTTGCTGCTTGTTCTATGCATTAGTGTCTGAGTGGCTGGAGGAAGAAAACTGATAGTAAGGTGAACACCTTGCATGTGGACTACAGGATAAGGTATAATCAAGGTTAAATGCTATAAATAAGAAGGCTTATCCCAGGGGAAGCCTGGAATTCTCTGAGATGAGGGAAATTTGTTGAAAGACATATTGTAGTAAGGTTTGCCAGGCTTTCCCTACTGAAAGAAATGAATCTGAATGTTTGTCAGTGTTGGAAAAGGTGTTTCAAAGATGACAACAAAAACATTTTTTGCTCCTTTTACTCTTGGAGCCAGATGTGAAATCCTTGAGGGGATGGGTGCAATTGCAAGGAGAGAGTGATGTCTTGGAGTCATGTTGCTCTGGATGCAAATGCCCTACAGGCTTGTTAGTTGAGAAATGCTACTGTTGCAGCTTTCTGCTCTGTTTTCAACATGTTCAGCATCCATCACCTGCTGGGCGGTGCCATGTGCACTGGGTAAAGAGAGGGTTTTCCAAAGGACTGAGATTCTTAAGGTCCTTGGAACTGTTAGAGTTGCTCTTTGCCAGCATCAAAATGATGCCAGCCAAGATCTCATGGGAAGCAGGTGCCTTTTTCTCCCAGAAAATATAGGTTATTGGCAAAATGTCTACTGTGTATCCATCAAGGTCACCACCCATGGAGGAACGTGGTTTCTTCCAGTTCTGGAAAAAAAAAATCTATTTTTCTTTCTTTTGTTTTAATTTAAATGTCAGTAATACTTGCCTGAAAAGCTTTTTATTCTTCTGACAGATCTCAGCTCCAGCTGTGAGGCTTTTAAATGAATGTGAAGTTATGAATGCTATTCTTTGCCAACTATGGACCATGTTTCCCCTGTGGAGAACAGTGACGAGCAAGGCTCGAACTCTTGAGCCAAGAGTTAAACCTTTGAATTTCATTTTACCATGGGAAGAAAATAGGTTTGGGGACAACTCTGAAGGTCTCCTACCTAAAACAGGAGTTTGAGTTTATCTTCCCTGTGGTCTTCAGCTTTTAAAGTTCAAGCTGAGAGACTTGTTAGTTGTGGTTTTCTTTTTTTCTTTCCCTAAGAAGGCATGAATAAGATGAGTATTGGCAATTGAAATGAAAGCTGAATCAACATGTTGGGTTTTTGTTAACAGACGATAGTGACCTAACTTGACAGTCATGTCAAATTAATTTGGACCAAGGTGGGAAAATTCATAGCAAAGAGTTGACTCATTGGACAAGCAAACTCACAAATATCCTGCTAAACATGGAGAGCATGCTTGGAGTTTCAGTATCTGTAAGTGAATGTGGCTTTTGGTACTCTTGAGGACAAAGGACTTCTGTAATGACAGTCATAAGACATCATCCAGGCCATGTCATCTTGTGGAGAGAAGATAAACCAGATTTAGGGTTGTGTTTTCTTGAGGTAGTGACTGTGGGAAGGAGGGGTAGAGGATGTTGTCTTTTTGCAAGAAAGGGATTCAGAGTAATAGCAGATCCACCAGACAAGAAGCACGTATCTTCCCTGAGGAGAGGCTTTGTAGCTGTGAAGAGGTACTGTCTTACAAGAAAGACTCTACAATTTCAAGACTGCATACGGGGTAAAAATGGAGGAGGGAGGGGAGCTTGCAGTTCTCAGGAGCTTTGTGTTTAGTGGGGGCTGCTTCTGTTTCATCTTTTAAGTCAAAAGTTTGTCTTTGTTTGATTCAAGTAAATGAGAGCTGTAACCCAAAGAGCTGAGAAGGTAATTCCCTCCCTCCATGACCAGTCATCAGATCTCTTCCTTCAAAGCTGGAGGGGAATTTCCAGGAAGCATCTGATTATGCTACAGTACTAGTTCTTGATTGTTTTCTATTTGAAGAGGAAGGTGTTAAAGCAGTCTTATTTTGTTCTTTTCTGGGGTTTAGGCTACATCAAGACATGAAGTTATAAAAAAAATAAAAACTGGAGGCTTTTATAACTTAACCAAACACCTGCTCAGCTGCTTGTCCTTGGGGGTACTTTAGGGTGGTGGGGAGGAAATGTATAGACAATAATGATCAGCTTTGGTAGTTCATTTTTAAAAACTTAAAGTTTAAAATGCATGAAAAATTGAGATATTTTGTTTGTTTCTTGTTTGTTTTTTTTAAAAAAACCCCACCATCATCAAGATTGCTAAATCTAATGGCCTGTGAAATTAAATAAATGGAATTATGACATTACAACACCTAAGTAGTGCAAAGGGACCTGAAATATTAAGACAGAAACTATGACTCTTCCAGCAGGTGCAGGGCTACCATGAGCAAGTGTTGCTACCTGCCTTGCGTGGAGCTGTAACGGGGACCTTCCACCATGGGAGAGGCGTGGGGAAAAATGCCAGATAAGAAGGTGCATGGCCAGAGACTGTAACTAAGTACAGCATATCTCAATATTTTAAATATCCTCAGTACAGAGAAATTACTTGCAAGGGATGTCATTAATGTTCTTCTATCACCCCACTATCTGCAATATGTTCTACCTGAAAGTTGTTGTAGTTGTGTACAACGTTAGTGTTCTTCACATGGCTTCATGTTTATTCTGTGTACTCTTGTGGCACACCCTGATTTCAGAGTGCAGCTCTGAGCAACTGAAGGCTTTCTCCTGCATTTTATTTCTTCCTTTAGTGCAATCATTGAAAAAGTTTTGTGCATTGATTGATGTCTCTACTCTGAGATATTGATTGGGCTTGTTGAAAGTGGTCAAATGAAATAAAGTAGCATTTGGTTTGGTGCAGGCTGAAAAATTCATCTTTTGCAGGCTTTTGGTGATTATATCACGCTGGATTTTTTTTCTCTGCACATCTTTGTCTCAACCTGCACTAAAAGCCCTTGTGATGATATAGCTGAAAGACCACAGTAAATAGCTCAGATGTGTTTCTGTTTAGAACAAAAAAAAAGAACATCTCTCTGTGTAGCAAAGGAGGAGTGATACAGTGACCTGACCCTTTCTTGATCCTTTCCATAAGGTGCAAGATGTGAATTTTGCTTAAGAAAAGTCATTCTAGTGTTCCTGATATAAACAGTTGTGCATTTATTTGTCTACCACAAAAAAAAACAACCGGAAAAAAAACCCCTGCACACCAAAACCTCAAACCTCTATATTTTGCTTTTACCTGTGGAGCTGATTACTATCATCACTGGAGCCTAGGGTTTTGATATGAACAGCCAGATGAATGATATTAATACCTTTAATTTATTACATCTGAATTGGTAACTTGAAAGCATTCCACAAAACCTGAACAAGTTGGTCTCCAGATATGTTTGAGGACTACAGGGATTTTTCAACTCGGGCACCACAAAATTATTTCTTGCTTAGTCTAGTAGGCAGGAGGGTGGACATAGCTCTGGCAGGAGGGATCTTATATAAAGAGTTAGCCTCTTTAGACTTGAATTCTGGGATTTAACCTCCAAGAGAAGCTGGGTGGCATCCACACAGCTGAGGAAAGAAGGGCTGGCAGTTCAGGGCTCGGCATACACAGCAGCAAGGCACTTGGAGATTATTTGCAGAAAGCATCAGGTGAAGATTGAAGAAGCACTTTAATCACTACAGGAGGAGGGAGAAATGCAGAATAACTTTTTAGCCCATGGAAAGTTGTACAGTGGTCAAAAGCACTGAGATAAGCTTGAGTTCGCACTGCTTAGTACTTTTAGCCTCTGAAGTGTGAGGGAGTAGGCTTAAATAACTTTGCTAATAGTAGCACAAGAACCAGCTATGACTTATGCTGGATGAAATCTTCCCATTGCAGAACATACATAGTGCACTAAGCAGCCCTTGAACTCTGGTATTTAACAGTTTAAAGGCTTTGGAGTGTGTATGATCCACGTTAACACAGTTACATTTACAACTGCACATGGGAGTCTTCAATAGTAAGCACTCTTAAATGTGTCCCCTGATAGTTGCAGGTGATGTTCCTGCAACTACAATTCCATTTATACCTCCCCATTTGGAACAAAAAGTTACTGTATAAGACACAAATGGTGTTTTTTCTCCTGCTCGGACAACAAAATGCCCGGATCTGCATTGCTTGCTTGCTCCAACATACTGCTATCATAGAGGAACATTTTCAGTGGATTAAAGACTTGTTTTAAGAACAGTTTCTTTGGCTTTCACTCTAGTGTTAAATTCTCTTATTCTGTTTCCTGTGGAATAATTCGTTTCTTTCTTTTGTTGTCTCTGAGAGGTATTTCAACCACTTGGCAGAGGAATAAATAGACATAGCTTCAAAATAACCTCTTAAAAATTGCAAGAATTCTCTTAAAATGGAAAAAGAAATAGGTATGGGGGAGGCTTATTGTTTAACACTCTGCTGCAGTAATAAATTGCCCAGTTCCAATGCTTTTATTGCTCTGTTAATGATGTAAGCTCATTTTTTGAAGCCATCAGGTGAAAGAAAAACCAGGGCTTCTTGCAACTCCCACTGTAGTCTCTGCTTTATACCATTTCTTACAGAACTTTGGTTTAATATATTAACATAGGAAAAGCTAATAGATTTAAGGTACAGATGTGTTTGATTTGGAAGTTTCTTAATCCTAAAGTCTTTTTGGTCAAATACTGCTATTTCTCAGTTGTAAGCATAAATGCCAGTGTTCAGTGGTGTGGGTTAGCAACACATCATGCAGCCTCAACTCTGTATTGTGCATATGCTTGAGCTCCTATGGGTAAAATGTGGGGGAATGCTGATGTCATCCAGATCGAGAGCTTCCTTGTTAAACATAGTTGTTTATAAAAATGAGTAAATGCCAGTGTCCTTGGTGCTTCAGTTGCTCTTCAGCTTCAAGAAGCTTATAGAAAAGGAGGAGTTACTACATCAGACACAAATATACATCAGAAGGATATGCGGGTGAGAAGCCTCTGATGAACTATGGGGTTGGATGGACCGGGAAATAGTTGTGTGTTCCTCTCTTCAATTCACAAAGGAGCATAAGGCTAGCAGTGTGATCACTAGGTTATTCCCGTCTCTCCAGCTTCAACAATCCCTTATTAAAATGTTGGCTCTGAATATCCATAAATGCTGAGATGTCTCCTGGGTAGTTGGTTGTTGGCCTACTCTCTACAGTCACACTCTGATCCTCTCCTGGATGAGGTGTGAGGTGTTAGGAGGTGTCTCCCAGTCCAGATTTTTAAATTTTACCGTTCTGTCATATATTTCTAGGGGGGGTTAGTTGATTTTTGTCTGTGGTTTGTGTGGTAAACGGACCCACTACTTTAAAATTTTTGTTCGTTTGGTTTTATTGTTTATTTAATTCTGTCTGCAGGAATATGGCTATGATATTGTCATAGGGTGATCTAAACCATGTTTGCAGTTGTGCTGGTTCAGTCATCATTGTTTTATGCTGCCATCAGTTGCCTGATCACACAGGCCAATGCTGAGCTCAGCAACAGCCCCTCAGAAGTCTTCTTTTAAACAATCCTGCCATAGGTTCCTGTGGGCTCAGCTCCTCTGCTGCCCACTGTGGTGCCAGCATCACCTGCTGGACACAACAGACAGAGATGGCTCCCTCAGTGGCCC